>JALPQI010006106.1:0-80798 GCA_025490895.1 Thaumatotibia leucotreta
AGGCTTAGGACTTTTCATAGCATATCGTGGTTCTAAAATCCTTGGAGCCGCTATGAGTAAAATTTTCGAAGTCAAAGTCAAAGTATATTGTTATATTAAATATAATGATTTATACCTACTGTTATGCGTCGTTACTGAATTAATTTTAATCGAACGTAATTAATTTTAAAAAAACGAACTTGATTTCATAAAAAGTGCATACGAAATTAGTTATATCAGAAACCATAAAAAAAACTAGACAAGAGTTTAAATTATAAACAGAGGGCGGAATTGTTCATGGTAAAAATCAAATATCAATAGAGTTGGAACGTAAAATGTTATCGACATTTCCAGCTATCGATAAATTCGGTCACCTTTTACATTTCTGTTTAACATTAACCTCTTTGATTAAGCTATTCGACCTGCAATTTGATTTTGATCTCAATCTGATTAGATTAAAAATAAATTGTATGACATTTAATTGTCATTTCTGCCACTAGTCATTTAACAACTAATTCACGTTTGAAAAAAATGGTTAATCCAAAAAGAAAAACAATCAACAAATATATAAAGAAATATCCTTGTCTTACTTACGACGAAAACCGCTCAACAATATACTGCTTTGTAATGTTTAAAAAACTAAACATTGTATCAGGGATCGGAATCTGTTTTTTAGAAAAACCTCGGAATAGCTCAATATTTTGAAATGTTTTACACTCTTTATGTAGTACTCGACATTTTATGTAATTATTAACATCGTATTTTTTAATTACTCCATTAACAAAAAAAATATACCGAAGAACGAAAAAGAACGGAATTCGAACCGTTCTAATGTATGGAGAAAAAACCGGTATCCGATCCCTGCATTGTATTTACTTATGGATTTAAGCCATTTAAGGTTTAGTTTTGTTCATAAATAAATAAAGATACGCTTGGTAAATACATTTCAGTTTAATCGATAGTCGATAAAATTTAACGTTCAAACTCTAGTGAAATTTGGTTTTTGCCATGAGCAATTCCGCCCTCTGATTATAAATTATGATAAAATACCTATAAATTGGAATCATTAATCTATGCTCTATGTGATGTCAATGTGAAGTGAAGTCTGTTTACTTCAAAGGTCGTTCGTTACTTTTGAAGTATATTAGACTTCACTTCAGTTTTGTTTTTTGTTCGGAAGTTACATGTAATTTATACGAAAAAATCGGAACTTTCGAGAAAAACAACATGATACTTTCGCCATTTTCATCACTATTTCCGATCTAAGACTTTTTCTAGTTTGTCTTGAACCTAATTGTCTAGTTTTTTATGGTTTCTGATATAACTAATTTCGTATGCACTTTTTATGAAATCAAGTTCGATTTTTAAAAGTAATTACGTTCGATTAAAATTAACTCAGTAACGATGTAACAGTAGATATAAATCATTATATTTAATATTACAATATACTTTGACTTTGACTTCGAAAAATTTACACATAGCGGCTCCAAGGATTTTAGAACCACGATATGCTATGAAAAGTCCTAAGCCTACAAATCACATTACAAAACACGTGTTCGTTTGATTCTGTGTGCCATCCGGTCACATAAATGCAAACAGTACGTTAGAGTTTTATAGCGACCAGATGGTAGAAACTCAAAATAGTTTGATCGTAACTGCAAAGTTACTTGCACGTGACGGTGCTACTGCAAAAACTTATGCAGTGCGCGCAGAAACTCTCGAGTCGGTATTAGCGCCTACGGGGAACTTAGACCTACCGCCGACTAGGCAGCGTACCTTAGCATTGTAGTTCGACGCATATCTTAGCATTGGTAGTTATGATAAAACTATTGGGTCTTCCATCTGTTCGCAATTACATTCAAATGTACTGTATGAATTTGCAATCAGATGGCACACAGAATCAAACAAACACGTGTTTTTAATAAATACAACTATACCAGCCCGGTCATTTGGCACGACTACTGCCCCTGTGCCATTTTTCAACAGTATGTTACTAGGAGCTTTTAAAATTGTGATATTTGGAATTTTTGGGATCATGGCCTAATCCACGACAGTTTTCAATGTGGTTCAGGTCGACAAATTCCGGAATCTTCATGGTTTTCGTTTTCTGGCTCCGTGAACATTTGTGATTGTTTTATACCCGCAAGTCTACAAGCACCCTCAATAGCCTTGATATGTGTGGCCACAAATGTGTCCACTTTTAGGGGCTTCAACTTCCCATTCAAAATGCGGCACTTTAGGTCGACAAAGTCTCCTTCTACCGGCGCTGAAGTGCCTCGTTTGAATGGGGAGCGAAAACGTGGTGTCATTATATTCGACCACAGAACGAATTCTGTGGTCATTTGACAGAATTTGTTAGCGGCCTCGAATAAATTCGAACCGAGATCATTGTACTCGGTCCACGTATGTGCACTCAGACAGTAAGCGATATAGTGTGCATTGGAGTGATGGAGTATACCGGACAACTTATATTTCATACTCCCTAGGAGTATTTCCTTTGGTATTTCGCTTAAAGCACACGTGTGTATGCCTCATTGGTTCTTTCAACAGTTGGTTTTGGGAATTTAGAAAAAAAAGGAATTAAATATCGATAAAGATGTTGGGTCCGAAGTTAAGCTGGCAGTTACTACACCTTGCCACCCCTTTCAGTCTCTTGCAGCCCGCCTATACCGCAGTTGATAAGTGCTCGCGAATCTGGATCCACGCACTATATTTTTGTGTTGTGCCGTTCCACCTCACACACCAATTCTACAGACTTATCCACTTCTATCTACAGACTTATGAGGAAGAATATTTTTTTTCACCATGGATCCCGCATTGCCGTGTGCGTCAAACTCCAATGCTAAGGTGCGCTGCCTAGTCGGCGGTAGGTCTAAGTTCCCCGTGGGCGATAATACCGATTCGAGTTTCTGTGCGCACTGCATAAGTTTTTGCAGTCGCACCGTCACGTATAGTGGAACGGCACAAGACAAAGATATTGTTCGTGGATCCAGATTCGCGAGCACTTATCAACCGCGGTATAGGTGGGCTCCAGGAGTCTCTGGAAGGGATAGCAAGGTGTAGTAACTGCCAGCTTAACTTCGGACCCCAAATCTTTATTGATGTTGAATTCCTTTTTTCTAAATTCCCAACACCTACTGGCGAAAGCACCAAAGAGGCATACACGTGTGCTTTAAGCGAAATACCGAAGGAAATACTCCTAGGGAGTATGAAATATAAGTTGTCCGGTGTCGTCCATCACTCCAATGCACACTATATCGCTTACTGTCTGAGTGCACATACGTGGACCGAGTACAAATGATCTCAGTTCGAATTTACCGGAGGCCGCTTACAAAATTCTGTTACAGAATTCGTTCTGTGGTCGAATACAATGACACCACGTTTTTGCTCCCCATTCAGACGACGCACTTCAGCGCCGGTAGAAGGAGACTTCGCCGACCTAAAGTGCCGCATTTTGAATGGGAAGTCCAAGCCCCTAAAAGTGGACACATTTGTGGTCACACATATCAAGGCTATTGAGGGTGCTTGTAGGCTTGCGGGTATACAACAATCACAAATCAGCATAGAGCCAGAAAACCAAAATCATGAAGATTCCGGCATTTGTCGGCCTGAAACACATAGAAAACTGGCGTGGCCATAAACCTAAAAAATTCAAATATCTGACTAGCCACCCTAATATAGACCTCAAAAGCACAATTTTAAAAGCTCCGAGTAAAATACTGTTGAATAATGGCGTAGGGGGACCAATCGTGCCAAATGAACGGGCTGGTAATAGTTTTATCGTAACTTCTCTTTTAAGTTCTTTTCAATTTAATAAATAAGTTCTGTACAAAAATTACTGTTATCTACAACTTAGTAATAATTTCTTCGTGTATTATGCCGTGCATAATGTTAAATATTTTATTTTAACTGCAGTCATCATCCCTATTGGGCGAGTGTACATAAGTGAACCTTACCATACAAGACATAAGGTCTACCGATGGATAGCTAACAGTGCGAGCGGTGATATTTGTTGTAACAATATTTCGAAAAGCATAAAGAGTACATTCATCACTCATCAGACTAGCCATAATGTAACCAACTAACCACTTTAAACAGGTAGTTTCAAAACTAAAATGATTTTTCAAATTGGACGATATTACATTATTAAATGCAATTTTACAAGTAAAATAAAAGCTTAAAAATAGTTGGTAAACATTAAATGCAACTTTATATTTACAATAAATATCACAAATAGGGACTCATTTTACGCATGCATTGGTTGAAGTTTAATTTTAAAACCATTTGAAACTTAAGTGAACATTGTTTAGTTATTTAGAGGAATGCAGTATTATGCATAGATATATAAATAAATAGATGCTAAATACACATTGCTTCTCAGAAATCTTTTGTGCTACCTCTTCCAATAACCATCAATACTTCATGTTAGTTTTAAGAACTAACCCACGTTAAATACCACATACTACACACCAAACGACCATTATCAATAGATATCCAAGACACATCGTCTATTTTGCACAAATCCTCGGTTGGATATAATCAATTACATCATGTGCGTAGTGCTTACATTTAATTGTGCATAATTTTATTATATCATGAGCATGTGTACACGCTGTCCTACCTATAGGTGGCAAACATTTATCTACATACCTAAACTTACACTAAACCCTTTATTCACAAATGTCTCTTAACTTAGCAAGCCGATAAATATAGTTTTCTCAAACGTGCAATGTAATATTGTTGTTGTTCCTTATTAGGCTGCGAAGTATGACGTTGAGGTGCGACTAGGACAAGAGGTCGTTAATGGAATTTAATACAAATCTTGAAGGCCTAGACCGGCAAAGTGCTCTTTTTTAATTGCATTCTACATACCACTGCTACTATGCAATAAAATTAATTGATGTTTTTGCTGTTATATCGGCCTGGAATATGGGGTTGCCCGCGTCAGTCCCACCCGGCCAGCTTCGCTCGGCGTCTATATGTCTTCGGCCGGCAAGCCCTTTCCTCCCGGCCTCTATAGTAATGTACTATTGTCCCTTTCGGTCTTATCAATATGTCTGTATAGTTGTTAGGAGACGTTTATGCATATGGGTAAGACTTTAACACACGAGCTTTAGCTTCATTAAAGCGTACTAAAGGGTTCTTCTAAATTGGATCTAAGAATATGTAGCCTCAGGTACAAATACAAAGTAGAAATGAAAATAAAAGGCACAACATTTAGATGGTATTTCTCAGTCGACTTTTAAAATAAATTATTTTCATATTAAAAACTAATTGTACTCAACGTGTCTGTCCTGCGGCCCTACCGCGAACTTCGAAATCCGCGAATTTCGAAGATTAGTCGCCGTCACTGTAATGACACCTTGGTTGGACATTTACGAATTTCAAAGTTCGCGGTAGGAAGCCTGATAATGACACCAATAAAAGCGAAAGCTGAGGACGTGGGTTCAAATTCTACCTCTGGCGTTGGTATCTTTTCTTTGGTATACGATATCTAATATTCATAATTTATTAATAACCTCCCTATATTATAAGTCATACTGAGCAATTTTTAGTATGGGACCAACGCCGAAATCACAAAAAAACACTCCTATACAAAATGTCGATATCTCGAAAACGATACAGGTACATAGTATTTTTTTATTTCATAAAAATCGATTGAGAAATCCTGCGTTAAATCTATCATTATATTACAAAAGGCACAATACCCCAAAGTTTTTGTGTTAATACTGTAATTCATTATTATTTGCTTTCTGCTTACTTCAGTGTTTGATATAAGCGACCTTACAAATAAGGTTGAATTTTTATTGAGAAGGTATTTTGATGTATTGTTTTGTTGTCATGTGTTACAATATTTTTATGATATAAGTACAAAAATACAAGCTGAAGTAACATTAGTAAGATTACTAACATTAGACAAAAATAAAGTCTAACTACATTTCATATCCCGTGATGATGACGTAATGAAGTCGAAAAGAGGTACAGTCAAGTGCATTAATATATATACACTTCTCCATACTGATCCCTTACAAATGTGTCTATATATGAATGCACTCGACTGTACCTAGAGCCATATCTTTTGCTGACTGTAGGATATTTCAAAATCAAAGTCATTGAAATCTTGTGAATATCACACATAGGTAATTAAAGTTCTGAAAAATAGTCACATTTATTGTAGAGTGAATTATGTTGTATACGGTAAACGGGGTATTTAACATATAGATATTAATATTTAATGATAGTTATTCGATTACAAAATACTACTACATACTAATTCAAAATAGTGTAGTTAATTGTGACAAATTTATATCGTGTTTTCCACTATAAATATTTGCCTGGTCATGATAAAATGGACTTGATATTTCTATTAAATTAACCTCCTTTCTATCCCATAGTAAAAGTCGTTCGAAATAATTAATAGATTTGTGGGTTTTCACGTCTGGTCTTGTATCACGTTTTTAGAGTAACTCTGTATACACTCACTATTACTCTAAAATAATAAGTTACAGTGTGACCACTTAAAAACACAAATAAAATTCATTAAATAACTAAAATAACTTGTTTGCTATTCGGGACATTTGTAGTACCCCTTATCCCGGGATCCTTTTATCATGACAGACACATTTGATACTATATCTAACATAGAACTACAAGAAAGCTCATATATATTGACGCGTTGAATTTATTCATTTATTTATATTACAATACATTTTATTTTCCCTTTTTAGCTATCTACACACATATTCTATTATAGGCACACGTTTATTAAATTTATATTTTATTCTTGTGTCATCCCCAAGCCAAAGGGACTTCAGGCATGTTGCATATATTGCATTGGACTAAAGACCCCTTTTTTTGTAAGAAAGACACAATGGTTCTTAAAAACTGACAGTCGAAACATGAGACAAGGCAGTGGACAGATTATTGTCGTATCTATAACCACTTGAACGTCCGATGATAGCATAGTATCCAAACAAAAAAGGCAGTAGACTGTTCGTGGATACTAAACTATCCCATGAAGTCGAAGGAGACACAGTTGATTATAGCGGCATTTAGCGAAATATAGAGGCATTATTTCCTAATTCCCTTGTTGTAACAACGTAGCCTAATAAACTAGTTTGCGCTAAAAAATATATATGGCAGTGTACGCTCGTTACTCAGTCGATAAAAAATTATAATTTGTCAGTGTTGGGTCAAACTGCCTGAGTGTTTGCTAAGGACTCCTAGTTATGTCGTAAGTATTTCACGTTAATTTACATATTTTTGGGGTTATTATACATAAAAATGATCAGGAACGTGTGCTCTATACGATAATGTGTATCATCTTAAGTTTTTGACAGTGTGATACCTGTCAAGTGAGTTTAAAATATGAAGGTTATCTTTCTTATTTTTTTACCGATGTCTTAAGTTTAACCTTGATTATAGTTAAGAATCATTAGGTATTTTACAATGACTATCATTGTATTTTAATGATTGTATTTTCATTTATACTCCTGATTTTTTTTATTATTATACCTTAAGTAGTTTAGAAAATATAAACGTTTTTGTAAAATCTTGTGACTGCGCAGCGCGGGGCGTACGTCGCTAAAAAAACCCGGACAGTTGACCGGAATATGGTCGCGCGGGGTGGACGTTCAAGTGGTTAAGAAACTGAAGAAATGTAAGCTCCTAAGAGTGATAGTTCAGTCGCAGAAGTAACTATACGGGCGATATAAAAATTTCATTCAAAGTTTTTGAGGCTTTTAGATCTTGTTTTCCCTCCAATAATAACTTCGCCCGTGTACTCACTTCGGTTACAGACTGTAAAATTTACATGTGAAATATTTGATGAAATGTAGGTTTGTGTTTATGTAGAATGTTTAGTACCCTAAATCTCCCACATGGGTCAAAATTCTTTTCGTTGTCTTGTTTCATACCACTCTGTCACGCTGTTAGTTGCTGTATCGACTTGAATTTCTTTTCCACGCTAGATTTTAATCCATACATCAGAAATTGAAAACAAAACATCAACTCATGATTTTTGTCGTTTATATTTTATTCTTGCGTCACGTTCAGCGTCACTTTTTTAGGGTAAAAAAAAAACAACGAAAAGAATTTTGACCCACATACAATGTGACTTGCACTTTACTATAACATGAACAGCAAATATGGCGTTGATAAGTGACCTTATCAGTCCTATCACCAATAAAAAATATCTGAACACTGCGCATAGAAAATAGTCAGTTCCGTAATTTTTACACAAAATATATCTCAGAACAATAATTTAAGTATAAATTATAAATAAAATGTTTGTTTTTTGTTGTGTGGGTTGTATCCTACATAAATAATTGTGAGATTGAAATATTCGAATGTTTGGATAATTAATTATTTTGCTGTTGTTTCTTACCTATCCGTTGTTGACTTAGTGAAATAATATCCTAATTTTATCCTACACTAGCTATAATAGCTAGCTTGTGGTGGCTTTTAGTAACGTGTATAATTCAATAATGTAATGGCAGTTATGGCCATTCAGTGACAATGATATTTCTCTTAGCACTACGCAAAGTAACTTGTTTTGTATGAGAACTACATAAAATTAATTATTTTGTCTATGGGTGAATCAACTTTTTTATTTTCTGTTGTTGCCATGGTTACGGTCACCCGAGTCACGCTGGTTTTATGCAAAATTATGCAACCATTCGTATAATGCATGTTCGTGGGCGGCTCATTAAGGAGAGGAATTATTAACACCAGAAAAAGGCTTGTTTGCATAGTTTAAGTAGCATAATTTTGCATAAAACTCAGGTGATCGTAACATTTCAATTCACCCCTATAATTTTGATTGTTTTACTGACTTTACTTAGTGGGTTAGCTTTACGATAGTTCATTTCTTTTTAATGAGCACGTTGAGATCGACAATATTGTGTCAATTATAAAAACAATAATGTAATACTGAAGGTTTAATGAAGGTTAAAACTCATGGTTATTCAGCTACAAATAATAAATTAAACTAATAACGCGAAAAAAATGAGCGTCTTATAATGACATAATATAATATAAAAGTACAATTTAGTGTAAAGATTTTTTTCTTATGCCCATATGATGTTAAATAAGATCGTTGTTTAAAAAAAAACTTGTATATCACATTTCCACTCTCGGCTATACAATAATTACGTGACGTGACGTTATATTTCAATATTATTATGAATAATAACACTAATTAAATAACTAATATAAAACTATTATTAAATGACTAGGACCACAAATTTGTCGTGATTTCATAAAATGACACGAAAAGTATTAACGTAAATTATATATGTGCAAAGCGTTTGAAGATAAATCACGTAACTACATGATGAGTAAAATAGGACAAAGTAAGCATAATCGAGTAGGTACATACACGGTGGAATTTAATCGGTGAACAGGAACCCATTTTTCTAATTCAGTAATCGATGGCGGTCACGTTTATGTAGTACTTAAGTGGAACCAAGTTTTTTTTTTAGCATAACAAATTTTTATGTTGAAATTAAACTTTAATTAAAATTTATTGTCACCCTACTAATGGTTTAGTCTGAAAAGTTTAATACCTCTTTTCAAACTATCAGCCATGCATCGCTCTTATTTTACATAGGAATAGAGTCTATCGCAAAAATTAAAGCATGTGAGTGGTTATTGCTCATTTATGTTTTAAGTTTCTATGGCTGATAGTTTGAAAAGAGATATTAAACTTTTCAGACTAAACCATTAGTAGGGTGACAATAAATTTTAATTTCAACATAAAAAAAAAATATGCTAAAAAAAACTTGGTTCCACTTAAGTACTACATAAACGTGACCGCCATCGATTACTGAATTAGAAAAATGGGTTCCTGTTCACCGATTAAATTCCACCGTGTATACTGCTAGGAAACAGTAGTAGATAAATAATTTGTAAATATACAGTAAAATCATAATTCATGATTAAAATAAGTATCTTACATCAACCTTTTAGCCAAATATTTGCAATTTGTAGCCTCAATTAAAAATATTAAATTTAACTATGTTAAAATAATTCACATGCCAAATAATGGCGATTATGCAAAATTACAATTTTAGGTACTTAGAGCATAATTTGATACTTTTCGAACTAAAAAAAATAAATTTGTGATTTAAATCATAAGATCAAAAATGTGTAGTGTGGGGTGCTCCTAATACAACTAATTCGTTTTAATCGAGTCAAAATACGAACACAACCTACATCACAAAGCACCAGAACTAAATGTGCGTTTATTTCATATATTTCTACCCACGTCGAAATATATTTTCATTCGCTGGTACCTTACTTTAAACTGCTGTATTGTATTTGGTTACTAGAATATTTGGATGTGGATACTCAAGTGTTGATAAGTCAATCTGCTTAGCAGATATAATATTTCCCTTATAAAACACGTTACATATTATAGCCTATAAATTCGTGTGAAGTACTATAACACAATTCATCGTGAAATGTAAAACATACAACAAATAATAACACTAATGGCAAAAACGGCATGATTGTGACACTGATTCGAAAAATTTGATACCCTATTCGCTGTAAAACGCTTCCAAAAATCTCACTCGCAAGCGAGTTTACTGTCGAACGAACTCAGCGCTATACCGAACGCCTGTAAAGCGCATAATGGATATCTAAAATCCATAGTGAAAATGTCCTCCGATATGCGACCAAATTGCATGACAACGTAATCAGGTTCAGAGTCGTGTACGATTTGAAAGTTTTTGACACTCGCCTGTGTGACCCGGCCATGGAAGTTGAGGACGTAGGATTGTGTTTCGTCGTTCCATACTGGTGTTTTGTTGTGTAAGACGACAATTTCGTCTAGGTTCTGGAGTTTGAGTCGCTCTAGAAGGGTTTCGCTGTCGTCCTCTGGGGCGATGGTTACACGTTGACGGTCGGGAGTCATACCGGGGAGGATGACCGTCATTTTTCGAGGGCCTTTGAAGCCTAGCACATTGGTGTCCTGGAAAATTTGAGACACACTTTAAAAAAAAATTAAATTATTTGACAATTTCTTGTTACATAATATTTTCTTCGGTTACCGCGAGGATTACACATGAAATAAAACTATGAAAACGGATAAACTCGCGTATATTAACTAATTTTAACTGCATTCCGACGTTTCGAACACTTTACAGGGTTCGTGGTCATCCGCAGACATTACACATGACATTGCTTGCTGTTCTGTTACATAGTATTTGAGGAGGTTCTTAATTCGACTATATGTTCTTTTTTTTGTTTGTTACCTTTAACTTTTGAATGGGTGACTGGTCGTGCAGGCCAGAATTACCTCGAAAAATTGTATACAGTCCAATCAATACAATCAAAATTTGACTTACATAAGCAACAGCCGCGAGTTCATGCCTAGTATTAGCCTTATCATGTTTCCGCCAAGCTTTCCCATTGTCGTACACAGTGAAGGCAGTTCCCAGCAGGTTCGACCGCAGTTTGCCTGCATAGCTGTCTGCGGTTCGTGTTAACTCTGTGGGATCCGTGGAGATCAGGTAGTTGGATGTCGCTGACTTTTTCCTTTTGCGAGCTGCAGATAAAAAAGGTGGTACTGGTAGTGAACTTTCGCGTTTAACCCCCACTTAGCAAGCCGATAAGTATTGGTTGTCCCTTTCGGTTTTATCAATATGTCTATATAACCGAAAGATACAAACAATAATAAGCGGCTTGTTAAGTTAGGAGACGTTTACAAAAAGGCGGTAAGTGATCTATTTCGAACTGCAAATTGAATTGATAATACATGTCATTACTTTATGCATTTCGGGATTTTTTGCCTATCTTTAGGGCATATTTTGACTTGCACTTACCTACCTACCTCGGTGTAATATAGGTATATGCAAGGACTTTTTGAACAACCCTTGTCTTTGCCTGATTTCAATACAATACTATGCTCCGGACTAGGACCCTCTTAATGGGTCGAAACATGTCGAGCAATCATCGACTTAAATACGTGAGTTCGGTAATATATTAATATGTTTGAGTCTCATGTTAGTTATAATTCTAAAACAATACTTAGGGTTTAAAAGCCTTGGACTTTCGTTTTATGTTATGATTTAATCAAATCTCTACAGTCAAATAAAAATATATGTATTCCTTCGATCATCTGACTGTATTGTAGTAAAGTGAAAAAAAAATCTGTTTGTAGTCTGTACTTATGCAAGTTCTGTGGCGTTACTTCAATTAATATTTCTACACAACCTACACTCTACACGGTGCTCGCGAGCATTGCGAGAGATTTTAACTATCCATTCTAGACATCAAAATAAACAAAAAATATTATGAGAGCTAATGTCAATTCCAAAAAAAAAAAATTTGTAATCAAAAAGAAGTTTTGTGATGAGTTACGTCGAAAAACTTATTTCGAAAAATGTTGATTATCTCTGAAACCAAGCCGAATCCAGGAAATTTTACATAACATTAAAGACTCTAAATATGGTCAGGAATTCAGCATTAAAATCTTTCGGAAGGCTCAGGAGCACCGTGTATAAATGTTATTAAACACTTACCAGCTAAAAGAAACACTTTCTTCCCATAATCTTTCTCGAGATGCAAAAAATACGTGGGATAGAGGCCTCGGTCCATGCCTTTGCGGTCGCGAGCTATTCTGCACTTATACAGGGTCCCGTGTCTTGCTGGTGTCACTACGAACGTTTCTACGGCCCCCTCGACGGAACCCTCTATTTCAACGGTCTGTGAAGTAAATATTTTTTATTCGTATTAGAATGTGACATCCAAGGATCGAGCCCACGTCTTCAGCTTTCGCGGCTGATGCCACTCTGCTACCGGTCAAATTTCTCGAGTTTACGCAATCTGTTTTTAGGCAACAAGGCCTTTGATCAATACTCTTAGGTAGAGTAGAGATGTGAAAATTGCGGAAATTTTCCACAAAAACCTTAAATTTCTTGAAAAATTCACGAAATATAAAGAGATTTATGAAATGGAAAGTTTCCATCCATACAAATGTCCATACAAAATATGGAAAGTTTTCGAAGTTTTCCTACACATCCATCCGGCACATCTGTACTCTTAGGGGCAAGCAATGCGTGGATAGCAAGTATAGATAAAATAACCGGCCAAGAGCATGTCCGACCATGCTCAGTGCAGGGTTCCGTAGTTATTCAAAAACCGCTGGGCCGATTATGTTCGGTATATAGTTTTATTTTATAGTGTTTTATAAGCCCAATCCATGATTTTTTTATGTTTTTTGGACCTACGGTTAACGCCCTAAAACAAATGTAAACAAACTTAAAAACTTACATTATTTCATAATTAATAATGATGCAGTTTCACAACACAATTTTGGTTTTATCATCAACTTCGAACCTGAAACTTCGAGTTTCACATTTTTTAATATTTATTACTATTAAAGTACTTCAAGATATGTGTCAAAGACAACAAATTCTATTGAAAACCAGCCATTTGTTTACATTTTTGTCGGATACGATTTTTACTGGCGATCGTTATACGAAAGAGATCGGATAGTCGGTTGGTTGCCTGGGGAAAATCCAACCAGTATCCATCCAGACCGGCCTACGATAGTTGATACTACACTGGAATACTTCTACAAGTTTACGCTCCAGCGAGTTCAGTTGATCTTCGGCGTGAGGTGGAAATAGCTACTAGGTACTGTTAGCTATTTAGCCTAGCCGAGAAAAGTACAGTAGACAGCTAGGCTCACACTTAATTTTATACCTGACTCGGAGAGGCATCCCGTTTGCTCCACGGCTGCATCGGCGCTACCGCCGCGTCTGCGCACACGTCATCAGTGCTGACGTCACGCGAGAAGCTGCATACTGGCACCGATTCCCCTTATCACACACGCTGTGGTCATCTGTCAGCACTTATACCTGACTCGGAGAGGCATCCCGTTTGCTCCGCGGCTGCATCGGTGCTACCGCCGCGTCTGCGCACACGTCATCAGTGCTGACGTCACGCGAGAAGCAGCACACGTGCACCGATTCCCCTTACCACCCACGCTGTGGTCATCTGTCAGCACTTATACCTGACTCGGAGAGGCATCCCGTTTGCTCCGCGGCTTCATCGGCGCTACCGCGGCGTCTGCGCATACGCATACGTCATCAGTGCTGACGTCACGCGAGAAGCTGCACACGTGCACCGATTCCCCTTATCACCCACGCTGTGGTCATCTGTCAGCACTTATACCTGACTCGGAGAGGCATCCCGTTTGCTCCGCGGCTGCATCGGCGCTACCGCCGCGTCTGCGCACACGTCATCAGTGCTGACATCACTCGAGAAGCTGCACACGTGCACCGATTCCCCTTATCACACACTAGACATGAGCGCCGACGGCCAAATAGCCGGCGGCGGCGCGCCGGTCAAAATTGATCGGCGGCGGCGGGGAATCGGCGGCGTGGCCTTGAAAACAATTGTTCATAGAGTTCATAGAAAGGACCGAAATTTTCCATGGCAAAAATCAAATTGACAGAGGGATTGACTCAAATGCTCTTAACTATTGACGCTTAACAATACATCATCTTTCGCAGTCCACTGCTAGACATAGGCCTCCCCAATTTCACGCCACAGTCTTCGATCTTCGGCTGCTCGCATCCAGCTCCTGCCAGACATCCTGCGCAAACGCAGTCTACACTCAAGAACTCGTTTACAGCCCACTCCCACCTCCCACTTCAGCTTGCTAATATTATGGGCTATGTCGATCACTTTGGTTCTCTGCCGAAGCTGAGCATAGCCCTTTCCGGAGCACGCTGAGCGACCTTGAACTTGTGGACCAGCCGTACCATCAGTGTCCATGTTTCGGCTCCGTACGTCGTGACGGGTAGGATGCACTGATTGAAGACTTTTGTCTTCAGACACTGGGATCAACGATGTGAAGACTAGACGTAGCTTTCCAAATGCTGCCCAACCTAGCTAAATTCTTCTATTCACCTCATCCTCGAAGTTTTTCTAGTCATCTGTAATGTTTGCCCGAGCTATACATATCTACCTCTCGTACTTGCCATTAATGTTGATGCCACGTCCTTTCCAGGTCAGTGTCTTAAACATGCTCCATTGCATTTGAAAACAATGAGAGGGGAGATAACGTCACGCCTCTATGCAATGGTATAGGATTTGTTTGCTGATTCTATTGGACGGACATGGTGGCGGCCTCGTAGAGACATCTTATCGCTTGGGTGTATCGCCAATCAACTTGACATCGCTGCAAGGACTCCAGAACAGACCAGATCTCAATCGAGTCAAAGGCTTTCTCATAGTCCACAAATCTCATAGGACACACTGATTATACTCTTCGGTCTTCTGTTCTGTATAATGTGCCGCACTGTGTGGTGTGTACGGGTTGCGATTAAGGAAAAATCCTACCGCACCAGTGTGGATAAGAAGGCATTCACACAAGGGCAAGGCGCGCAGGGCGCCTCGGAAAACTCTTATGTGGCTCCGCCGAACCAGTTAATTCTGGCTTAAGGGTCACAACACTGAGTAAGGCGCTCTATGTGTCGCGCCTGCACTACTCTGCCGTACCCGATGACGTCGTAGAGTATGTCCGCCGGAAGACTGGCTTCTCGCTGAGGGTGCAGCAGTTGTGGTGCAGGATACCATCGCGAGTGCTGCAGGATACCATCGCACTGTGGTCCCGCGCCCTAAGAAGGGCGGTCATAGGCATTTCGCGCAGTTAACAGCTGCATTAATGCATGCCAAAGCATGTAATTATGAAATATTATAGTAAATTACAGTTAAATAAACAAACTATAGTACTATAACGATATTTTATTAGGTTTATAGAACTATAGTTTGTAACAGTAACAGTAATAGAACACTTAAATTATATCGGTAAGAAAATAAAAATAAAAGAAAATATATTTAAACTAATTACATCTAATTTAAACGAATTACTGTCCTGAATTATTATCTTATTACATTCTAAATAGTTCTACCTGTAATTAAATTGTATACAATTAAAATATATAATTTACGTGTCTCCTAATGAACATCTCTCCTTATGACTTGTAATAATTTCATAACTAGTTATAACTAATTTACTACATACATAATTGCTTATATTCGCTATGCCCGGTACTCCCATCAAACCCCCATTTCCCTATTTAAACAAACTCGTTAATGAGATCAATATTTTTTACAAAATCTTTTCGTGGTTCTAGTATTCTGCATGTTGTATGGTCCAAAAATATTGTGATTCTATTTCGGCAGATGATTCCGTAACTTAACTCACTGATGATGATGGATAACACAGCTTCTTAGCCTCCAACTTTTTTTGATATAATGGTAACGCATTCGGAGACTTCTTATTGATGAATTCTTTCATCAAATTTTACTGATGATTACTCAACTTTGCCTCATTTATAAAAGATAACACTTTATCCACAGAATTGATGTGAGATTGACTGGATTCACTAAGCAAAGGGTTTATCGTAGAATGATCTACCTTAGCTAGCTCCGCAAATCTGCGCCGTTTGGACCTTTTGCTGCAGTCCATGAAATCCTGTCTAAAATTATGACCACTCGTTGAAGAACAATCACTACCCGGCAGGCACTCTGCTAGGTGCACGGTACTATCTACATTTTCATTCGATAGATTACAGACTTCAATACTGTTCAGGCAATCACTGTATTTTTTTAACATACGAGATTTTGATCGCTGGATCTTTTTCCTGTTGCTATCTATTATTAAATAACGAATAATAATATATTCTCTTGCATAAGTGAGAAATCTTCTCATGTAAGTTATCGGTATTGACATTTGCAACATCTGGCAGTAACTGTGATAGTGTTTGAAACACTTGACGAATTCCTTCAATGTCGCAATTGGTCTTCTTAACAGACAATCAAGTCTCAAAAATAAGAATTCTTATAAAAAACACTTAAAATTTGTACCTAAAATAAATAAATAAACAGTTAAATAAAAATTAGGTTTTTCGTAGCATGTTCTACGCCTTTGAACGCAAGGCGTAGACCTCTTCTATAGCCCACAATCGCAAGTCAACGCAAAATTTCTTAATTTATTCGTAAAATTGAGTTTTTAATAAACATTATCATATATCATTTATTACGGGCATCGGCCGGCATTGTAGTTAAAAGTTTCGATAAAAATCAGAAAACACTAAATAGTATTGCGACTTAACTGCCTTGGCGTAGCACCTCATTAGTAAATATATTATGTATTCATAATTTAAAAAGAACCACAAAACATATAATGCATACCTTCAACTTGAATATCCATTGCAAAGCAAACGCGTAACAATATTTTTTTTTTGAAAAAACTCGTGTCGCGTATTACGCGAATGAGCTTCTTGATAACACTAGTAACAAGGACTTATCCGTTGTGTTCACTTCAGATGACCAAACATAAATGTTCTATAAAACTAGTTGCAATTATTTTTATACCATGACTTAATATGACTAATAGGTAAGTAATTAGGATAAAGATAATGATATAATTCAATCATCGTCATTGGATCTCTATGACCTACTACGGGACCACAGTGCATCGCGAGTGCAGACTTCTGGCCGAAGAGCGTCGTGTTTCAGCGGTTCCGCAATCTGCTGAACCTACGTCAGATCAGACGACGCAACGGAGCCACGTCGTTACGTCGTCACCCAAATTTAAGTAGTTTTTATATATTATTTGACATGTACATTTTTTGTTCGCAGTGACTTGGTTTTTACTGTTATGCTGTGAACTTATTGGAATATAAATAAAATGAATGTGGTCTATGGTGCCGTGTCCGCTCCGAAATCCAACCTGTTCGCGGTTGGAACCCAGTCTCCGCGTAAGACGGTTCGTAATCACTCTTGGAAACAGCTTATAGACATGGCTTGGAATAGAAATGGGTAGATAGTTCTTCATCAGGGTTTTGTCACCATTTTTGAAGAACAGGACGACCACACTTGTACTCCATGCCTCCGGAGTTCTCCCTTCGAATAGGGCAGCATTAAAAAGCTTTTGGAGCTCCCTCAGTACGGGTTTACTTCCTGCTTTTAACAACTCTGTTGTAACGCCATCCTGTCCAGGGGCTTTTCCGTTTTTAAGCTACCCAAGAGCGATATCGATTTCACCGATACTGAACTGACTTCTAGCAAGTCTTCAGTGTAGTGGCGTGTCAAAGTGGGTCGCATTATACGCCGATTATACGCATGCTAAGCGTATAATCGGCCATAGAAGTCTCCCACTTCGGAACGGAAAGGACTGCCGGCTTTGAAGTAACGACTTCTCCACGAGCTGTTGTCAGCTTTGTGAGGTAGCTTCTTCCTAAAGATTGTACGAACAATTTTGACCCCCGGTTCTGACGATCGCTCTTTCAATCGAAAGATTATTGGAGCAACGGAGATCGTGTCGTACGTGCTTACTGATCTCTCGGTTTAGATTCCGTTTCCCTGACGAAGAGACGGGTGGGTCACGTCGTTACTACATTAGCCCAACTGCCCTAAGGTCTCCCTCGAAAACTTTGACTTCCTGCCCCTGCGTTGCATTTCACAAAATCTCGTACCTTCCACCCCGAGGATGCGAACCACATCTTCTTGGGTTCAGGTAACAGGTTCTGATTAACGTCCGCTGTGGTTTCCTTCATCAAGAAGAAACATTAAGAGTATATCTATTGGTTTTAATAACAACTAATACTAATATAAGAAGTACAACCGAGAACAAGAAAACCAAACATGGCTACTAACTTAAATGGATACATAATTGTGTGCCTGGAGGCGTATACTTTGCGTATACCTACGTTGCGTTTACGTTGTACTTGACTGTACAACCATAATAATTTGTCAAATCTTCGAAACGTGATATTTATAACGATTTTAGCTATTTAAACACTTTTAATTCTCAGTATTAAAAGAAGCGTAATATTTTGCTGCCTCATCAAGGTCACGCCGATTCCACGCCGGTGGCGGCGTCGGCGGCGGCGGCGCGAAGATTTTACCGGCGGCGGCGGCGCGCCGGCGCGGCGCTCATGTCTATCACACACGCTGTGGTCATCTGTCAGCACTTATACCTGACTCGGAGAGGCATCCCGTTTGCTCCGCGGCTGCATCGGCGCTACCGCAGCGTCGGCGCACACGTCATCAGTGCTGACGTCACTCGAGAAGCTGCACTTGTGCACCGGTTCCCCTTATCACCCACGCTGTGGTCATCTGTCAGCACTTATACCTGACTCGGAGAGGCATCCCGTTTGCTCCGCGGCTGCATCGGCGCTACCGCCGCGTCTGCGCACACGTCATCAGTGCTGACGTCACGCGAGAAGCTGCATACTGGCACCGATTCCTCTTCCTCTTCACCCCCGCTGTGGTCTCCGTCGCCGACTGTCAGCACTTCGATTTGGTTGCCAAGCTCTGAAAGTACGAAAACCGTCACAGATTTACACGATCGGGTCCAACCGCCAACCGTCGGGGTCGGGATCGACCATTTTTAACACAGAATTAGATTTGGATAGAAGAAACAAGTTCATTCATTTGTATGGCGGCCGAGCGTGTCAGATTTTGTACTGAAGTTGTTACTTGCCTATGATTTTAAATATCAGGCCCTTGAGTATTCATATTTTGTGTTGTTGCAATTAATATTACTTAAGGGGGCATTATTAATGTTTTTGTTCACTTCAGCTTACAAAATTTGACGCCCGAAAGCTGCAAGCTGCGATTAAAGACAGACAACTCAGTGGATTTCACTGAGTTCATTTGACACGCTAAGTAGATACGTTTGCTTGATCTATGGTATATATGACATCTGTGATTTTTAAGCATTCGTTTCACGCGCGATCGGTTGGTTGACTTTTGTCACTTTGTATGCGCTCGCAATCAATTCCGTTTGCATCGACCTAATATTGGTTGGGTCAACCCCGTTCTACACTGTCGGTTTTGATATCAACCCAATCAAGGGCTTGTCCATTAATCACGTCATACGATTTTGGCCTATTTTCGATGGTGATATTTGGTGATATTTTCAGGAACCCAAGCCAATATGTCGTGTAATTTATTGCCAACTTAAGTAGTATTTTTAACAACACTTGAATTTACGTACTTTATTTGCCAACTATGAGGTATTATATCCGCGAAGTTTTAAAACTTAGTTCAGGGTTTTGACATCTGGTTATATTTAAAGTGTTTAAAAAAAATGCTTTTCAGCAAAGAGTAACAAAAAATTGATGATTGGTGATTTTTCGTGTTTAACGATTTATTTCAGATAGATAAGTTTTACGTATCTTTTGTTGAATGTTACACAATATTATAGTTATACCTATAGTAATATAATAAGTTAATACGTAAAATAGTACAATAGGTAAACAAAACACATGAAATGCTTATCCGTTAAATAGGCATTATGAAATACATTCCTGAGTCACATTTATGGGAAAATAACTTAAGTCATTTTGAAGTAAATAACAAAAGATGTTTATGCCTGACCTGGTTATTTGTTAAGTTGATTCAATCATATTCAATGTGACATCAATTAGTAAGATGAGGTGTTCATATACACTGGAACGAAGGTGGCCGTAAAGATCAAACCTCAAATCAATTATTAAGGAATTACGGTACAAGTTCTAATATTTCTGAACACGAACATTTTTAGTGGTGTTATTCTTACCTCTCAGAAGTGGGTAAAAAGTACCTAATACGATTGTACGTAGTAATCTAGATTAAATACAAACTACACACACAAAAATAATCGGATTATTTTTGGCCAACTCTGTTACCTGCTCATCAATATATGGTTATATCTATAAGACCAAAATAAACAAAAAACACTTTTTGGCTCGCTAAGTTAGGAGACGTTTATGAACGAGGAGACAGGATCTTATATCTTTGTAACAAGGTTAACTTTTAGTCAAATCTTTTATATGTATAGTCAAAAGTGGAAAAAAAATCAGATACCTACATATAATTGAGGCGGTAAATAACAAAGAAAAATTTATATACTAAGGCGTACTTCGCTCGAAAACACATAGTGAAAAAGACCAGGTTTTAGAAAAAGGACCAGGGGAGGGACCTCCTAGTCATAACCCCTCTGTAGAAAAATCATGTAAATTTCATCTTTATCAATATCAGTAAAGTTTAATTTAATTGATTATCACTTAATTTTTAAGTAAGATGTTTAAATATGGCTTACTGCGACAAAGCCCGAATTGTAACTAATGGAAAAGGAGCCAAATGTATGTTTGGCTCCATACATATATGAATGGATTAAAAATATAATAACAGGTATGGCAGTGATTTGTCATAGTTCCTACAGTAGTCGTAGAGCATGACTTAAGCAACAGTATGCCTCTTTTATTAACATAGTAAAAGCCGGGAAGTTTATATCGCGGCGACATACCGGTGCACCAATCATGCTAATCTTACAAGTGATTAAGTCATGTTTCATTAAAATAATGTGTGCATTAACGAAAGTTTAAATCAATATATTCACTACATATAGGTGTAATTACAAACACATTGTTTACAAATTAATTTGTTAAATATAAAAAGAATAAGAATGATTTAGTGCACAGGATTGCTTAAACAATAATTCTCCTATTTACCAAAACCACAAATACCACAATACCATGTTTCAGTTAATGATATTTAAAGAAGTTTATAATTTAGTAGTAACATAGGTATAATGTTTTAAATTGAATTGTCACTATCATCAACACCATTGTCCGGTCATTTAAAACATCCTATTATAATTTGTTCACGTTAATTTATTGTTTTATAATGTAGAAGTTTCCCCTTTACCCAAGTTGGGGCATATCTGTTTCAAGTGAATGCAATGAAATTGTAAAATCACTTTACAAGTTGCAATGCATTTACAAAGTAAATATTAAAAAATATCTTATTGCCTGGAGAATAATAATAATATACCCCCTTATTCATAAACGTCTGCTAACTTAACAAGCCCCTATAATTGTTTGTCCCTTTTGCTCTTATGGACACATTGTTAACACTGAAAGGAACAAACAATCATTAGCGGCTTTTTAAGTTAGCAGACGTTTATGAATAAGGGGGATAGATTGTAACATACATAAGACCAGATTCTATATGAAGATCTGAAACAAATAAAATATAAAAAACTTAAAACTCATAACAGGGTGTTTAAAGGATACTTTGGATTCAAAACTTTTTTCGTTAAAAAGGGTCCTTCTGACTACACCGACTTTAGAACGTGTGAAAAAAAGAAAACAGACTTGAGTAGCCGCATCAGTGGGTAATTACACAAAACAACACAAAGATCTCAATGGGTCATAGTGTATCCGTTAGGGCCCCACAAATAAGATAAAACACTAATATTCAGTGTTCAATGTGGGAAAAATAAACTTTACTTTCTGGTAGTGAAGTACCAACTCTATAAATTGGCTATGTAAAGTTTTCCATAGGTTATTATATTAATATATTATATTTTTCTCTGATAGCATTCATCTTAAGGTTCAAGAAAATGAAGCTTTTTAATTTTTAATTCCTATAAATGGTTAATTTTATGGATGAACCTTTGTCTGCAATCAATACAATGTAATAGAAAAAAAAATCTGTCAATCATTCATTTTTTTAATTTTCTATTTCATTGTACTTGTTGCTGAAAGCATTCTCTGTTCATCCATAAAACTGCACAAATATCATCTCACTCACTTCAAAAAAGATAGTTAACAAATTATAGGACATAAGAATAAGAGAGCCCCATCTTCTTGAACCTGAAGACAATGGCTATCAGGGAAAAACATAATATTCATACCTTCAGAAAACTTTACATAGCTTAATGTCATAAGTAATATCTTTTTTTTTTTTTTACATAATAAACATATACTTAACCATGACCAATATGTGGTCAAGTTGATTCATTGCATAAGAACCATGAGTTAAATGTTTTCTAGCTAGCAGAGCGATTGATTGAATCATAAGCCATGAGTCACTTCATTGATAAGTAACCCTGTTTCTATAACAACCAGTACAAACAGTGGTTAATGACTCTTTACAATATTTGTTCAATATGGTCAGGATATTGTAAATTATATTACTGGACTTGATTAATATTAACTTTTAATAGGTATTATGTTATTGAAACATAAAATGTGTGACAATTAAAAACCATTATAAATTAAAAAAAATTAAACTAAGCACTCCTGTAAGATATTTTTTTTTTTATGTTACTGCTAGTTAATAAAAATAGTACATTATGACACAAGTGCGAAAAACATGAAATTTGAAACGAGTGGCGATGTTTTAAAACACAACCGATATGGGAGTGTTTTAAATCGAAACGAGTTACGAATTTCGTTTCAAATTTCATGTTTTTCGCACTTGTGTCGTAATGTACTAAATTAAACATATATACAATAAAAAGCATGACAGATGAATGATGTTAATACAATCAGCATGCATAACTACTTACCATCATAAGTTGATATTCTATTAGTTTGGAGGGGTATAACTTGATCTGGATTTACTGGCGACATAAGGAATTGCATCGGCCCATCATAGCCTGTTGAAGATGTGATGAAATGAGAAAAACCAATAACATCCATGCATGGTCAAATTAAAACATCTATCATTCATAAACACGACAATTTTATATACAACAAGATCGCCAGTTACTCACCGTGCAGTTCGCGGGATCTGCTGCCTGATATAGGTCGCTTTGCTGAACCAACTCTTAGATCATTAGCTTGGACCATACCAGAATTCTGCCTTTTTTGTTTCATCTTCTGCTCCATTATTTGACGCTAAAAGCATAAGTAGAAGATACAGTTTTATGCTCGTTTTCCTTAACAGAATACGCACTTAGATTTATGACGAATTTAGTGGGAAATATTTAAATAATTGATACTTACTTGCTGTTCGATCTTCTGATCCCGAACATTTACTGTAGCCATTTTTATCCACTGATCTTTTAACTTACAATATTACCACACTGCACAGATTTAATTATACACGAAATTAAGCATTTATCTCAATATTGAATACAATAATTGGCATTTTTAAGCTCATTTTTTGTTTATATATCATCCTTGCCTACCGTTGCCCAGGAATACTGTGTTACCAGTAGATTAAAAAATGACAATGTCAATATGTAGAATGAGGGTTTTTGATACTTTTTCTGCCGCTATGGGGAGGTGAGATGGCAGCACTGAGCGGGGGTTTTGACGAATTGTCAAAATAAATACGCGCATTTAATTTTCTATATATTTATAGGTTTATTTATTCTGAAAACCATTACTTTAGGTATAATGTTTTCTAAAATAAATAAAAAAAATAGTTCCAAGTCAATTCCCATGAAATTAACAAAGTTAAAGTAATTATTTTTAATACCAGTGACTTTGCGCGCCTGTTTTATAGCTCCGTCTTCAGTTCGACGACCGGGTATTAGTCGTAATCCATTACAAAATCAATTCTCTTCCAAATAAAATAGAATTTCAATATTTTAGGCCCAAGTGCCTATGGATAGTATGAATCTGACAGCTGTCGAGACCAGGTGCGTACGAAGCGCCGCCTGGTGGCAGAAAAATTATCGAAAACCCTCATTGAGAGACCCCGTGACACCGTGACACTTTAGCGCGAAAAATCACTAGTATCACTACTAGCAACATCGACAATCTGCTGTGAACCTTGTGTGGCCTCTCTGTCGCACTTTAGTGGACATTTGCAAGTGCGAATGAGAAAATTACGAGGTTCGCAGAGGCCAAAGAAGGAATATGAAATTCGGTTTCAATCATGTTTCAATTACAAACTTTTCAATAGAAACGCGCGTGAATTAAACTATAGTATGTTTTGTAGTTTTTTCTTCTCTTACTCATAGCATCATTTTCATTTCGTTAAAAATGGCACGACATTATTCCAACAACGACATACTGAAAATATTTTTTGACATTTGACGTTTTCGACCTATCTATTTCTTTCAGTGTTGCCAGGTCTCCTGATTTTTCAGGAGATCTACTGATTTTGGGCTATGTCTACTGATCTACTGAATTTTCAGCAGATTCTCCTGATTTTTCGTAGTTCACTTCTTCCTTAAGATTTTTTCATTGAAAACGGAACGCTGTTGCCGGTGGCACGAGTTTGGAGTGGAAATCGGATGCGATATCCAATATCCATTCCCAACTCGTGTTAAGTACTCGTTTAGTAGACTCCTTTGATATTGCTAAGTTTGTAGACCCCATTAAACACACTAAACGTCATAATTGTCAAGTCGAATCCAGTAAATCCAGAGACTATAGAGAAGAACAAGACTAAACTTATTAAATTATTGCCGTTGCAGCCTAAATAGTATGTCATACGACTCGAAAGTTTACTTTACTAGTTATTTGTTAAGTTGTGAATTAGAGTATGTGATTAGCTTGGAATGGTAATACATCTGAGTTGTGGAATTATCAAAAAATGTAAAATCTATTATGAGCGGTGTGTGTTTTAATAGAAGTTCGATCTTGTCATCACTTTTTATTAGGTATATTGCTTTCCTAATAATTCTAACAAACATATGTTTTGCGTTAAACAAATACCTAGTTTATTTTAACTACTAAACTATAATTTCTTTGTTATTTGACTAGGCTTTTCATTTTGGGTCTCAGCATGATGAGTTATTTTATGGTGTTTGATTTTGGTTTGGTGTCCATTCATTTTACCGACAAACGTTTAATCGAATTTCATTTCATCGACAACGATTCATCGAAATATCAGTATAGGAATTTCGTTTGGCATTTTTTTGTTACGCATACTATTCAATTAAATAACTTTTACTGCTCTGAAAAACTATTCAACGAATATCACTTGGTCAGTGATTTGTTTCAAATTATTTTAATAGTCTCAACTACTAAACATTAAAATTCATTTATAGGACATATTACTGCAATACATTTTTATATCTCGTACATTTATACATTTTTCGGCTGGGTTGGACTATAGCAAAGGGGGCTGAGGACTTAGAAAAAATTCGATGGATGTTGGTGGCAATATGACACGTATTTTTTATAAATTTAGCGTGCAGAATACGCTAAAATAAGCATGTTTTGTAGGAAAAACTTTTTCTAAAATTAACCTGTTCATGTTCAATCACATGTTCATAAATTGTAGTTTTGAAAATAAATATTAAAAAAAAATAAAACAAAAAAAAGTGGCCGAGTGAGCGAGCGAAGCGAGCGAACAAAACCTTCCGGGGCAGATCGGGTTAGAAGACTAATTCGGGAGCTTTGCTAAACATATTTCTAAACATTAAAAGAAAAAAAAACGGATATAGGTAAGGTTTGGTTGAACAAATAATTCGTCTACTGATATTTTTTCCAATCTCCTGATTTCTAGGCAAAATTTCTTCTGACGTTTTCAGATTGGATCTGGCAACACTGATTTCTTTCAAAATGGCTCCCACCCGGAGTATCATCGGGTTTTTAAATCCAAAAGCCTTTACCGCGGTGTTTAGTAATAATATTTATAAAACAACGTGCCGGTTCATTCATAAATGTACTAAATGTGAAAATTTTCTTGGAGGGCCCGCAATTGCTATTGCATCATTAGTGCACAACAAATTTAATTGTGAGTTTTGACATGCTTTTATTACATCACCGGCTTTATTTTATTAGAAAACATATACATTTTATTAGTCAACTATATCATTAAAATCGTTTACTCTGAGTATTTACGACTTTTTTTCCCTACCACGAAATATAACCTCTCACACCTTCAGATAACAGTGGAACAACTAGACATCGATATATTCACACCACCAACTGTCTGGGCGCTCGTGTCGACTACTACAAGGTCCTTGGAGTTTCGAAGAATGCTTCCGCTAAAGATGTGAAGAAGGCATACTACCAACTTGCTAAGAAATATCATCCAGATGCAAATAAATCTGACCCCGAAGCCTCAAAGAAGTTTCAGGAAGTTTCTGAGGCTTATGAGGTAAATATTCTGATAGCAGTATTTGAGTTTGCAACTTTAAGGATGTACTCAGTTGTAAAGTGAATAATGTTTGTAGATGACTTAAATAGAAATTCAAACTAAAATAGATAACTAAATCCATGTAAATAAGAATAACCAAGTACCGGAAACCTGAATAATATGTTCCTATCTTTCTGCAGAATTTCATTTTTTCACAGATGATTTACTTGGCACACCAACATTTAAGATGTCATTATTTGCAAAATTTAATTTGGTTGAATTTTCATTTGTAAAGTAGGTTAGGTTAGGTTAAAATATTATAACATGCATAAGATGTTGGTAAGTGATCTTTTGGCAAAATGAAATTCTCATTTCAAACAATATTGTCAGGGATAGAGCAATGCTGCGTAACTAACAAATTCAATTAGGCTCAATTTGACTGTCAATTGTTAGATATTTGAACTCTATCTGCTTTGGTAGTTATGCGGTATTGCACTATCCCTAACAATATGTTTGATTTTAAAAATATTTTATGAAGTAATAGTACAAGTGGAAGAGGTTGGGTGACTACTCAGAACCTGAGCTATTTTCTCTGTTATAGATTCTCTCTGACGAGAACAAGCGTAAGCAGTATGACACCTTTGGCACAACATCAGAGCAGATGGGAATGGGCGGTGCTCCGGGTGGGGCTGATGGATTCACCCACCAATGGCAGTACAAGGCCACCATAGATCCGGAGGAACTGTTCCGGAAAATATTTGGAGACGCTGGTTTCCAGAGTGAATCATTTAGTGATTTTGCTGAGAGTCAATTTGGCTTTGGTGCTGCTCAGGAAGTAAGTTAATTTTATTGTAAATGCCAATTTGCTGTGAACTATGATTGACATGTTGCTCCCGCCGGTTACATTTACATACTAATTTACAAGTGCAAGAGAGAGGCATTGTCAATTGTAGTTTGTGCTCTGTTTTCTATTAAGAATTTTCTGTGTCAGTTTTCAACTCATACTAATTGTTAATGCAAATATAGGCATATGCCTAATTATCTGCTAATCAGAAATGATGGCATGAAATTATTCCATAGTGAATTGTTCCAGATGTTTTCCATGACTTTTTGCAAATCAACATTTTTTTTAAATAGTTAATACCAACTAACAACAGTGCTGTACCACTGTTAAGACATACTCTCCTCTCCTCTGTTCTGAGCAGTTATTAAAGCAGTATGATGATTAAGAGCCTGAGTATTTGAGCAATTTTCAAGCAATTTCTATGCCAAACTGATACCCAGCTAAGTTGCATCGTGTTTGTCTCCTTACAAAACCTACTTACAGCTACTGCAGTCAGTTTGAAATTGCTATAAGAAAAATCTCATTCATAAATTGAATCTTATCTGTAAGTACTGTATTACGCCGTAACGGCCGTAAGCAATTTGTCATCACCCCAAATCTTCCCGTGGGTGTTGTAAGAGTCTACTAAGGAATTAAAGTGACAATTCATTTATGCAGTTTTTTTTTTAAACTATATTCGGTTTTGCGAGCCACATACATGCTCATCTAAGAAAAATGTGAGGGTCGCCGTTGTCGGACACGACAAGGAGGACTATGCAGGGTGTAAGTCTAATACGGCCGAAGCTCTTAACGGGTGTTAGTTTACGACATAATAAGTACATTCAAACAACTTTTACTTAAAATTAGAGCAACAAAATTTTCCATACAAAATAATTCGGCGCGCAATGTAGAGCAACATACGCGGGTCAAACACTCGTTGACAGCTAATTTCAAAAGCAGATGACATAACTGCCATATCAACAATAACAAATGTTCGTACCTACATTGCTGCTCCGATAATCTTTAAAAAATTCTGTGAGGTCTAAATTAAGAGTAACTTTAAAAAAACCTTGTAATCCATGTTTACACTAATGAATCCCATGCCTGGTTTAATTGATCGCCCTTATTAGATTTACACACTGTATATTGCGATCGCCAATCCGTTTGGCCAGCGTGGCGATTCTAATACACATAGTTAATGGGAGAGGCTTACATCCAGCAGTGGACTGGTATAGACTGATGATGTGATTCTCTGTTTACAGGTAATTGTAAACCTCCGCTTCACGGAGGCGGCCCGGGGCGTCAACAAGGACGTGAATGTGAACATAGTGGACACGTGTCCGAAGTGCCAGGGCTCCAGGGCTGAGCCGGGCACTAAGGCCATCAAGTGCACGTACTGCAATGGTACCGGGATGGAGACATTCTCGCGAGGTACGTTTTGATATGTGGACATAGTGGACACGTGTTCGAAGTGCCAGGGGTCTGGCTGAGCCGGGCACTAAGGCCATCAAGTGCACGTACTGCAATGGTACCGGGATGGAGACATTCTCGCGAGGTAAGTTATGATATGTGGACATAGTGGACACGTTCGAAGTGCCAGGGGTCTGGCTGAGCCGGGCACTAAGGCCATCAAGTGCACGTACTGCAATGGTACCGGGATGGAGACATTCTCGCGAGGTAAGTTATGATATGTGGACATAGTGGACACGTGTTCGAAGTGCCAGGGTCTGGCTGAGCCGGGCACTAAGGCCATCAAATGCACGTATTGTAATGGTACCGGGATGGAGACATTCTCGCGAGGTACCTTATGAAATGTGGACATAGTGGACACGTGTTCGAAGTGCCAGGGGTCAGGCTGAGCCGGGCACTAAGGCCATCAAATGCACGTACTGCAATGGTACCGGGATGGAGACATTCTCGCGAGGTACGTTATGATATGTGGACATAGTGGACACGTGTCCGAAGTGCCAGGGCTCCAGGGCTGAGCCGGGCACTAAGGCCATCAAGTGCACGTACTGCAATGGTACCGGGATGGAGACATTCTCGCGAGGTGAGTTATGATGTGGACATAGTGGACACATCGCGAGGTAAGTTATGATATGTGTGGACATAGTGGACACATGCCCGAAGTGCCAGGGGTCCAGGGCTGAGCCGGGCACTAAGGCCATCAAGTGCACGTACTGCAATGGTACCGGGATGGAGACATTCTCGCGAGGTAAGTTATTTTATGTGGACATAGTGGACACGTGTTCGAAGTGCCAGGGCTCCAGGGCTGAGCCGGGCACTAAGGCCATCAAGTGCACGTACTGCAATGGTACCGGGATGGAGACATTCTCGCGAGGTACCTTATGATATGTGGACAGAGTGGACACGTGTTCGAAGTGCCAGGGTCTGGCTGAGCCGGGCCCTAAGGCCATCAAGTGCACGTACTGCAATGGTACCGGGATGGAGACATTCTCGCGAGGTACGTTATGATATGTGGACGTAGTGGACACGTGTCCGAAGTGCTAGGGGTCTGGCTGAGCCGGGCACTAAGGCCATCAAATGCACGTATTGTAATGGTACCGGGATGGAGACATTCTCGCGAGGTACGTTATGATATGTGGACATAGTGGACACGTGTTCGAAGTGCCAGGGGTCCAGGGCTGAGCCGGGCACTAAGGCCATCAAGTGCACGTACTGCAATGGTACCGGGATGGAGACATTCTCGCGAGGTAAGTTATGATATGTGGACATAGTGGACACGTGTCACTTCATGTTCGTTGGCACTTCGAATACGTGTCGTGCTCGAAGTGCCAGGGTAATCAAGTGCACGTACTGCAATGGTACCGGGATGGAGACATTCTCGCGAGGTACGTTATGATATGTGGACATAGCGGACACGTGTTCGAAGTGCCAGGGTCTGGCTGAGCCGGGCACTAAGGTTATCAAGTGCACGTACTGCAATGGTACTGGGATGGAGACATTTTCGCGAGGTATAAAATTTACTAAAAAAATTCTACTTTCAATTTAGAAACTCTTCTCAATTTTTCACTCACTTTAAGTTTACTTACTTAGTTGGTGCGGTGACTCTAAATGAATCTTGGCTACCAACATAAACGCTTGTCACTTGCACAGTTCAGGCGGGTAATGTAATGATTAGACCCCAGATTGTTGTCGCGGTGACGTCACAATAGGGTGATTTGGGGAGTAAATGGAACGGTAGAACAAAATGATACATAAATTATAAGATAAGATAATATAAGAAATTACATATTATGTAAATGAATAGGAGATTGTACTTATTATTTCATGGTATACTCGTAAATAAAGCAAACAGTTTATATTTAAGGTCAAACTTTATACAGGTTTAGTTTGCATACATTGATAGAATTAAGTCTAATATTTATGTATGTTCCATTTACTGAACAATGGAACGAAGTTATTATTCAACCCGTCAGTTTTTTTTCGAAAACTAGTAAACTTAATATTTAAAAAAATTATATACAGCGTGTTTTTCTTCATATGCTATAACTTTAACGGAAGCTTATTTAGGTCAAATATAACTAATTTCTCTAAGAAACTAGTGTTTTAACTCTTACTGTTATTGAGTTATTAAAAAAATGAGTTTAATCACTGAACATGTGTATTGCAACCTTTATTACATTCTAATGTTACTTATTTTGACATGTGCCGTCAGTTACCTGAGATTAACTTTTATTTTATTCTTAAGGTTCTCTCACACTTACCATTTCATTTATTATGTATGAAAACAAAAAAAAATCTTTTTTATCGAATTTTCCAAAAGCCTGTATACCAGACAACTTCTATTAATGTCCCAAGTAACCTGTCTTATTTATAGCATATCGAAACGAACACCCTGTAGATAAATTCACTGCAATTTTTTATTGTGAATTTATTCCAATTTATTCAGTTACGTACCTATAGTAAATGAAATTATGTTTTCCTTGGTGAAACTAGTATAATTTTTTATCTTATCTTATAATTTATGTATCATTTTGTTCTACCGTTCCATTTACTCCCCAAATCACCCTATTGTGACGTCACCGCGACAACAATCCGGGGTCTAGTAATGATGGTCCCGTTTTATCCATTTATCGTGCTACGCGTCACTTTGACACTTGTATACTTGATAAAAAAGAGACGACAACGCCGACAAATTAGACGCCGTAAACAGGGCGATATCGCGTTTAACCGCTCAGCCTACCTTATCCGCCCAGCGCTCTTATAACAAGTGTAAAGCGACTGTATTTCACAGGCCAGATGAATACCTGTCACTGTTTAATTAATACAGTTAGATAGTGACAAGTATATCTCGCCCGCGAGATCTATCGCCTTACTCTTGTGCTAAACCCGCAGACTTGTTTAGAATAACCCAGTCCAGTTGGTCAATAGTCGATTAATTTTAAATGTTTTCAGGGCCTTTCGTGATGCGGTCCACCTGCCGACACTGCCATGGCACCCGTATGTTGATCAAATTCCCCTGTGTCGAGTGTGAAGGGAAAGGCCAATCGGTGAGTTTCACAATAAAATTTTTGCAAATCATCGGGGATATTGCAATACCGCGTAAGTACGCCTTGTAAATAAGGTTCAAATTTCAATCGATTTTCCTTGAAATTAAACTTTTTCTGCGGCTTTACATTCTTATTTTTAAGTTAAGGAAAAAAAAAACAATTTTTCTAATAATTTTTCGAAATGTTTATTTGTACTTACAAAGGTGCTAATAATTTGTATTGTTTGGTAGTAATAAACTTTGGTTTTAAACATATATTTGTCATCTTACGTAAGAAAGAACTATCGAGACTCCCACCCACTTGTAAAAAAAAGACATGGCCGACCCTCCCCTAAATCGCCTTAGGTATAGTTCGAGAAATATTATTTGAACGACTGTTATCTTACTTATGACCTTTTGTTTAGCGTTAAAACTGACTAGACAATCAGCAGTCGAGCACTTTTCTATTGTTAGTGACGCAAAACAAAAGGTCGTAAGTGAGATAAGCAAGGAGCGGAATTCTTCATAGCAAAAACTCAACTGTCAGAGGGATTGACCGAGGTATTTTATCGACTATCGATAAATAATTGACACTTGACGGTTCGTCGCTAACTTTTATTTATCGTAATAAGGCTTTTACGCATACATATTATACAGTGGCGGCAGATTATTAGGGATATCATTATTTTGTTCTATGCCATTGTAATTTAAATTATTTTAATAAGTGACAAAGTATTAAAAGTTAATCAAAATTGGAATGCATATTTTTTATATGGTTTAGAGTTTGTTAAACAATTATTATACAACATTTTATTCAAAACATAATTGGTGGACAGAAAAAATCCAACATTAGTAATTATGTCCCTAATTAAATGTCTGGTCGCTACTGCACGCGTATATATTTAAAAGCCTAATTACATTATTTTAACGATGTTTCATTGAGTATAATTTCGTTTATCGATAGTCGATAAAACACTTCGTTCAATCCCTCTGACAGTTTGATTTTTGCTATGAAGGATTCCGCTCCTTGGAGATAAGAGTCGGTCAAATAATATTTCCCTGGAACAAATTAATGGGCTGGCACTTTATCACGTGATTATTTTCAGGTGCAACGCAAGAAAGTGACGGTGCCCGTACCAGCGGGGGTGGAGGATGGGCAGACTGTGCGCATGGCGGTCGGCAACTCGGAGATATTTGTCACCTTCAAGGTGGAGGCGTCCAAGTATTTCCGCCGCGACGGGCCCGATGTCCACTCCGATTGCACTGTAAGTTTAGGGTCAATCACCTGTTTTTGGTACTTGTTGCTATGGTTGCCTTTAAATTCAGCCTCCATAGCCTAGTTGGTAGTGACCCTGCCTACAAAGCTGGAGGTTCCGGGTTCGAATCCCGGCGAGGGCATTATTTGTGTATTTATTTATCACAAATATTTGTTCCTTGGTCATGGTTGTCTATGTATTTAAGTATATATATGTATCTATATGTATCTATGTGGGACTAGGTTGATTTGTGTAAGATGTCCTTAAAAATATTTATTTATTATTTATTTAAATTCTATTTTTTTTATGTTACGATGTGTGCAATTTAGTATATTGTACAACAAGGGCATAAAGTGACCTACATTTACCCGAGTCAATTTACAGACCAAAATAGTAGACGAGGATAAAAATGGACATTTATGCCCTTGTTGTACACTCTGCTTTTCACTTCGTTTGCGTTTGCGTTCGCATTTTTCACTGCAATCTACACAACGAAGATGTCGTAAAGCGAAAGAAGAAAAAATATAAATGGCTATTTAGCCAACTCATTATTTTTTTTTTTCAATTTTCAACTGCGATCTTCTGTGAGCTTCAGATACTCGGTTTTCTGCCAAGTCAAACATTTCGGAGCATTTTTGAACGATAATCGATATCTACTCGTATTTTATGTGATTTAATGACAGAAAAATACAGAATTCTAATATTGTAATATAAATAAAATAATATAACAAATTTTGTCAGATACAATTTTATTGCTGAGTAAAATTGTGCAATATGTTTTAACTGTTTGGCTGTTGGGACCGATTACCTTAGCCTTAGAAAAAAAAACTTTTATGCTCTAGAACATGAAATGCGATTTTATGTCGTCTACCCATGACATAAAGGTGCACTTTTTGAGCATAAGAAGTGAAAAAGAGTATTGTATTGTATTGTTATGGTCTCCTGCAGGGCTAGCATATATCTTGAGTGACGCGGCCTTCTCGCGGCTACCCTTCCCTTTTTTATCAATACTATCGAAGGTTCGTAACGACAATAAATTACGATGTCTTTAGAAATTTATGCTTGATCGGCATTTTTATAATATTTTCTTCGGTTACCGCGAGGATTACACATGAAATAAAACGTGAAACCGCATATGTCACCCGCAGACCACGAACCCTGTAAAGTGTTCGAAACGTCGGAATGAAGTTAAAGTTAGTTAATATACTCGAGTTTATCCGTTTTCATAGTTTTATTTCACGGCATTTTTATATTATATTATCGCGTAGGGCCTGTTCACGCTAGCGATTCACTTGGGCGATTTAAAAGCGATTTCTATACAAAAATTGTATAGAAATAGCTCAAGTGAATCGCTAGTGTGAACAGGCTCTTATCTATACATATAATAAAGCTGAAGAGGGTCGAAAGTCTGTACATGGAAGATATTTACAAAAAAATGATGGAGGAGGTCTTAAAATCGATAATAGATCACATTTATGTAATTTTTAGAATTTTTGTCTGTTTGTCGGTTTGTCTGTTTGTCTGTTTATTGCACGGAGCATCACAAGAGAACGGCTGGATGGATTTTAATGAAAACTTCACCGTCGTATTCAAGAGACCTCGGGTCGGGACATAGGATATAAAAAATGGTCAAGTGTGAGTCGGACTTGCAGTAAAAAATTAAAATTACAGTTAAATCAACCTATCTCAAAAAGTATAAGAGATATTTTGATCAACCCAAAAGTCGTTGAAAGAGTTCATTACTATGCATGTGTCGTCATCATCATCATCATCATCATCATATCAGCCGGAAGACATCCACTGCTGAACATAGGCCTCCCCCAAAAATTGCCACAATTAACGACCGGTCCTGTGCCACCCGCTTCCAGCGGACTCCTGCATGTGTAAATATGTATGTGTAAATGGAACAAATTACAAAAACTGCGTAAATTATTTTAAGAGATATGACCAATCAATTTACAAGAAACACCTTAAATGTAATAGCCTACAACTATTCAAAAGTATCAGCAGACGCGACACATTTGCCATGACTATTTGAGCAGGCGCTATATTAATAAGTGAGGACTGCATTCTTCAACCCTCAACAATTTATCAACACCATTTTTCTCAGAACTTTATACCCCGTACTTTAAAATAATTGCACAAGGGCACACTTTCAACGGCTTTAATAGCTGATATCTCCAAAACAATCCGCTTAAAGAAAAAAGTTTCTATAATTTTTGAAGACGTTTCTTTTGATGTCTCATACGCTTACGATTATGTACAGTCGAGTTCATAAATATATGAGCAAATCCAAGGTTTCAAAAATAAATGAGCATAGAAAGATACATATTATTATGCATCTGAACAAATTTACCAATCAAAAATATGTGTACATATTACCTGTCAAAATAGTCCCAGCATGTGTCAACTGAAAAGTAAAAATTATATAACTATGTGCAACTTCACAAATATCAACGCAAAACCTTTTTCGTATATTTTGACAGTCATCAAAAAAAGTCTCTTCGGCTCTCGGTTTGTTAGACTGACAGCGTGGGTTAACCCCTCGGGCCTTCGGCCCTCGGAATAGTGTGGACTATACCCTCGGGACTACGGCCCTCGGTTTATTAAACTGATAGCGTGAGATAACCCCTCGGGCCTTCGGCCCTCGGGATCGCGTGAACTGTGTTCTCGAGCCTACGACCCTCAGGTTCATAGACCGACAGCGAAGGTTAACCCCTCGGGCCTTCGGCCCTCGGGATCGCGTAAACTGTGTTCTCGAGCCTACGACCCTCAGGTTCATAGACTGACAGCGAAGGTCAACCCCTCGGGCCTTCGGCCCTCGGGATCCCGTGAACTGTGTTCTCGAACCTACGACCCTCAGGTTCATAGACTGACAGCGAAGGTTAACCCTCCGGGCTTTCGGCCCTCGGGATCGCGTGAACTGTGTCCTCGAGCCTACGACCCTCAGGTTCATAGACTGACAGCGGAGGTTAACCCCTCGGGCCTTCGGCCCTCGGGTTCGCGTGAACTGTGTTCTCGAGCCTACGACCCTCAGGTCCATAGACTGACAGCGAAGGTTAACCCTTCGGGCTTTCGGCCCTCGGGATCGCGTGAACTGTGTCCTCGAGCCTACGACCCTCAGGTTCAAAGACTGACAGCGAAGGTTAATCCCTCGGGCCTTCGGCCCTCGGGTTCGCGTGAACTGTGTCCTCGAACCTACGACCCTCAGGTTCATAGACTGACAGCGAAGGTTAACTCCTCGGGCCTTCGGCCCTCGGGATCGCGTGAACTGTGTTCTCGAACCTACGACCCTCAGGTTCATAGACTGACAGCGAAGGTTAACCCCACGGGCCTTCGGCCCTCGGGATCGCGTGAACTGAGTTCTCGAGCCTAGCCTACGATCCTCAGGTCCATAGACTGACAGCGAAGGTTAACCCCTCGGGCCTTCGGCCCCCGGGATCGCGTGAACTGTGTCGTCGAGCCTACGACCCTCAGGTTCATAGACTGACAGCGAAGGGTAACCCCTCGGGCCTTCGGCCCTCGGGATCGTGTGGCCTGTAGCCTCGGCCTTACGGCCCTCGGTTTGTTAGGCTGACAGCGTGGGTTAACCCCTTGAGCCTTCTCACGATCGTGTGAACTGTGTCCTTGAGCTTACGGGCCTAGGGTCCATAGACTGATAGCGTGGGTTAGCCATTCGGGCCTTCAGCCCACGGTTTGTTAGACTGACAGCGTGAGTTAACCCCTCGGGCCTTCGGCCCTCGGGTTTGTGTGGATGGTGACCTTACTCCTGCAGCCCTCCTGTTGATATACTGGCAGCGGGTATTAATGCCTCGGCCCTCGGGTTCGTTTAGACAGGGGCCTCGGGCCTCCGATCCTCGGGTTGATAATCTGACAGCGTGGGTTAACTCCTCGGGCCTTCGGCCCTCGGGTTCGTGTGGACAGTGGCCTCGGGCCTACGGCCCTCGGGTTGGTAGGCTGACATTGTGGGTTGACGGGAGTACTTGATTGATCCGATTGGCTACAGGATATACTGAATGCTCCAACCTCTGTCTTCTTACAGCTTAGCATCGACCATAAAACAACATTTCGTCATAAGCCCGATTGGGATTTGGCCCTAACTCGAAGCTCGATTTCAGCCTTCGTGGTCTTGACGCCTCACCTTTGAGCCTTGGGCCCTCAGGCTCGGTTTGTTTAATTACTGCACATATTAAAAGCTTGGCACTATGTCTCGGTCTCGGCCATAAAGCCAGTATTTCATGAAAAATACGATCGGTCATCGGCACTGCTTGGAACTCGCCCTTTGCAGCCTTAACGCCTCGGCTTCGGGCTTTCGGCCCTCAGGCTCGACTTATTTGAATAAATATTATATTGAATGCTAGAACGCGTCGGGCTCGGACCACTGTTCTGTTTTCTCATAGTTCGGCCTACGACCTCCTTACTCTATCTTATTTGACATGTATTTTTATTGTTTCTGTGATTGGGTCGGCCCTGCTGCAATGCCGAATTACTTGGGCCCCTGGAGTGGGTTTCCGGGCCTTCAACCCTCTGCTGGATCGGCCTTCTTCCTCCTAAAGTTCGCCCTTCGGGCTTGCTGAACTACTCGGGATTTAAACTTTTCGCCCCAGCACACTGCCATCTTAGATTATTTTCCAACTTTTTCCGAATATTACTCTTTTGGGTTCCTCGACTCAAACCCTGGCGATAGGTTTTTGCATACACTGCACTGACGCTTACTGCGACACATTCAGCAACTGAAGTCCTCCGGTTAACTTAGGGTAATCCATGCTATGATGATGACTTTTATGACGCTATCAAGCCTCATCTTAACCTCAACTCCTTACTTACGCTATGCTTATGCTTTTTAGAATACGTATAATTTTGGCGTTTTGAAATACGACTATCATTTTGTTTGCTGAGGGTTTCCACCACATTATTTTACTACCTTTAGAGATATCAAAATTTGCGTAGTATTTGTAGTTAACCTCAAACGATAGGTACCTAAACCATTTATTTCATTGTGTATGATAATTAATTTCTTTGCTACACCGAACACAATACGTTTGTAACTTGGTTGTTAATCTGATATCTTATCACCAAAAGGACCAATTCTAAGAAACCCATTTACCAGACATACATTTGAAAATGTACAACACAGATCACCGAACAGCACGCGTGCGAAGTCGCGGGCACAGCTAGTAGTTTATAAAATTAATACCACAACACAACAGAGTTTTTATTGGGCTTAAATTGTGCTTAATTGTCGTTACAAACCTGACTATGATTTTTAATTTCACGCTAATTGGGTGTCTCTAAAAGTGAAAAAGTTTATCAAAAAATTGGATAGGGTTAAGGTAAGGTGGGGTAAGATGAAACGGATTTTTTAATGGGGCAAGACAAAAGTCGTCCTTGGCACAGCGTCTGCTGGTAGCCCTACCACAGAATTAGATTTGGATAGAAGAAACAAGTTCATTCATTTGTATGGCGGCCGTGCGTGTCAGATTTTGTACTGAAGTTGTTACTTGCCTATGATTTTAAATATGTCTCAGGCCCTTGAGTATTCATATTTTTTTGTGTTGTTGCAATTAATATTACTTAAGGAGGCATTATTAATGTTTTTGTTCACTTCAACTTACAAAATGTGTCGCCCGAAAGCTGCAAGCTGCGATTAAAGACGGACAACTCAGTGGATTTCACTGACTTCATTTGACACGCTAAGTAGATACGTTTGCTTGATCTATGGTATATATGACATCTGTGAGCCTTACCTTTTTTTTTATTTAATACTATCAAGATTTCAGCTATATTCATCTTAATGAAATTACCTAATATCTCAAATGTGTTGCGATTCTCTTGTGATTGATATTGATCTTATAAAATGTCAATGAAGCATGTGAAATTGTCGATCCTAATTATATTTAATTTTGCTCACAGGTTTCCGTGTCTCAAGCGTTATTGGGCGGCACAGTCCGGATACAGGGCCTATATGAAGACCACACGCTCCAGGTTAGTACAATAAAATTACACACATTCAATTCAAAAGGAGGAGGTTCTCAATTCGACTGTTTCTTTTTTGTATTTATGTTACCCGACGTCTCCGAGAATCGTGAACCGATTTTAAAATTTCTTTTTGTGATCGAACGTGTATAACCCCGAGATGGTCCCATTGGCACCAAGTTGCGGTCTGATGATGGTATCTTGGAGAAATCGAGGGATCTCTTCAAATGTTATAGGTACATGTATGGCGCTTTTGGTAATTTTCTGGTAATTATTTATGTATTTATTGATCACAGATATCGTGACTGTCTATGTATTTAAGTATCTATATGGGTGTATCAACTTTTCGGGTCTGTTATTACCATGGTTACGGTCTCCTGAGTACCCCTGGTTTTATGCAAAATTATGTTACTTAAATTATTCAAACGTGCAATATTCTGGTGTTAATAAGCCCTTTCCTTAATGCGCCATCTATAAACATGGACTACATGCTTGTTTTCATAATTTAAGTAACATAAATTTGCATAAAACCTGGGTTACCCAGGTAATAAAATACCGAAAAAAGTGTATCCGCCCATATGTATCTATCTATTATATGCATCGTCGCTTGGTACCCACATCACAAGCCTTATTGAGCTTACGGTGGGACTAATTAGTGTAAAATGTCCCAAGATATTTATTTATTGATAGGTAGTAATATAATTGATATTGTTACAGATAATGCCCGGCACCTCGTCTCACAGACTGATCAGGCTGTCGGGGAAAGGCATGAAGCTAGTCAGCAAGCACGGCTATGGAGACCATTACGTCCACATCAAAATAAAGGTGTGTTTCCTTTGACCATTTGACAGCTCTGATAAAGCATTATGCAGTATAGTGTATATCTAGCCTTACTTTATTATATACAACTTATATAACCGTTTTAATGTCAACGTGAAAACTAAGATGACAACATCATCGCATGTCAATGCACAAACAACATATTAACGCTTAGTTGTATGACCTTGACAAAGATTTAATTAAAATAAGATTTATTCAAATTTGAATTCTGACATGTTGTCAATAGAGTCAAGAATACATGATGGATATTTCCATCACTATGCAATTAAGGGTTAAAATATTTTTCACCACACTGCTCGTAAATACGCTGTTTGTCCTTCAATTTCAGAGCGCAAAACTGTGTTTTAATCTCTAGAGGTTAAAGTATTTTTTTTTTAATCTTCTGGATAGACTAAAGCAATAACTTATACGGCCTGAGAGTGCAATAAGCTTTTTGACGTTTGAACTAGACAGTACATTCGAAAACTCAATAGTTTCAAACAGATTCATACACATGAACCTTTCATAATATTATATTCAATATGCTAAAATCCAAATTAAATACCACATTTCGTTGTAAAAGGCTTTTAATTAAAAGTTCTAAAAATACGACAAATAAAAACAATAGGAAAATGAAAGTGTTGACACTATGCAGAACGCATCCGAATATTTTTTCTTTTAAAATTTAAACGAGTTCGGTCGTGTTTTGTTTTCTTTCACTCTTAAGCATTGCCACGCTAAGATAAATATTTGAGGTTATTGTTTTATTATTTGTTGATTTGTTTATTTTTTGGAAGTTGAGGACTTGCAAATAAATACCTTCTAATTTGTTATGTTTGAGTTTTATTTCGCATGTTTCCTCGCTTTAGTGCGGTGAAAAATGTTGTGTTTCACTCGGCAGCAAAGTTTGTTCAACTCTCGTGCTTTAAAACCCTCGCATCGCTCAAGATTCCATTTTATGAACCACTCGCTGCGCTCGCGGGTTTCAATATTTGCACGAGAGTGAAACAATCACTTTGCCCCCTAGTAAAACAAATAACTATTAATAGTTTTTCACGTTGACATTAAGGCGGTTACATAAGTTGTATATAATAAAGTAAGGCTAGATATACACTATACTGTACATTCAATTTCGAACCTTACGGGTTTCGAAATTGATTTGGTTTTATTTTTTATATGACGGCAAATATGTTGCGAATACCCAGTAAAGGGGTAAAGATTTTAGTTTGTCTAACTCAGGGGGTTTGAAACTGCGGGATATCAGATATCTTCAGAGGGGGCTGCAGAGTTTGGTAAACAGTAATCTAATTACTTCTTCCGATTACATTTGTCTGTATCTTTGTAGATTACAAAGTACATAGGCTATAAAAATGTAAAATTTTTGATACCCTGTGTTAAAAATTAAAAGCTTTGTTAATAGCAAATAATGTATGCGTCAGTGCAAACGGAAAGGTACGGTGTTTAAAATGGCCTTTATTCCAGAACACATAAGGTCTATTTTAAGAGTTGTGAAAAAACTATGTGTCAATACAAAAGGAAAAGTACCATGCCTTTCCTTTTGCACTGACAGTGACACATATTTTTCCAATGAAGGATTTCAACATGATAACATCCTTTTGTATCACCAGAGATCGAATTTTTGTGCGACATCTCATACTAAATGTCATCAAAATGACGTGAGTCACTAAGAATGTCGCAAATCCATTGATTTAGAATATATAAGTGGATGGCCCCAAAAAATGGGCTGCAGAAGTAAATATTGCGGTCCTTTTGCTCCGCTATTCAGTTCTGACTGATGACCAAATGTCAACTACATTTGGTCACCTTACGGTATAGCATCATTATTCCTTAAACATAAAAAGTTTCTACTATTTTGCGGTGTTGTTCGCAAATTTGACACTTATTGCTCACTTCACAAAGTTTTTTATTCTTTGAGTTTTTTTATTATAGTTTATTGTAAGTGAGCGTCATTAGCTTCAACTGAAACATGATAGAAATTACTTTTAGTGCCACTTTTCTTGGTTTTTTGTTTGGCTCTGTGCGTCCATTTATTATTTAATGTCATTGCGCAAATCCATCCGATCTCTGATTATCACATATCACATTTTTATTAATTTTAGAGAACTATACATTTGTGCGATATGATTTTGAAAGTGGATTTTTTTTACCTTACTTTGTGATTTTTAAAGAGAATATTTTTTTTACTACCCAGGTGCCCACAACTCTAACTGAGAAACAGAAGGCACTCATCTACGCATATGCCGAGTTAGAGGAAGACACGCCCGGCCAAATCCTAGGTGTCTCGTATGACAGAGATGGTAAGAAAAGAAAATAAATTAGTAATCTAAATAATCGTGGTAGATACCGCTATAGAACCTGAGGTAACAAAGTAATTGGAAAATTCACTTATGGCGTTCGAACATCAAACTATCGGTAAAGATGTAGTGCAAAATCCCTTTCCTTCGACTTTTCACGGAAACGTCCGAATTCATAATGCTGTCACAATGAACTTCAATAGTCGTTGCACAGAAGCTAAATGAGACAGAAAGATAAATTCGGACGTTTCCGTGGAAATACGAAGGAAACACATTTTGAACTGTACTCGTTAGTGTTACCATTTCATTTTTTTATTATCGATTTTCTGGGATGGATAATTATGTCGAAAAAAATAACAACCTATTATAAAAACCTCGAAATACACAGTGTTTCGTGAGTAGTAATCACGCATACACCGTATATAGATGTCATACTGAACAATTGTATGGGATCAAAGCCGAAATGGCGAAAATAAAACACATTCCTACACAACATGTCGATATCACGTAAAGTAAACGATATGTATGTAAAAGTCTTATATTTTCGCGATTTCAGGTTGGTACTGTTCCCATAATAAAAGTTGATCAGTATCACTTATTTATTACTGTGTGTGTGTTGTGAGGTTATTAGTGACTCATAAAATACCTTGTCTATTCTAAAAAGGTACCAAAACAAGATCCTCCGATTGTGAGTTAAGTGATAGATTAGTACGAGGTGGTTCATTTTCGATATGAAAAATAGAACATATGTCAACAACATGTCCGCCTCCCATTCGAACTCGTCTTAAATGAATTTTCCAATTACCTTCAAAAGTAATGCCTAAAACCAAAGGAGCTTCTAAATTAAATCACCCTAGGTGACCGTTAGCCCAAATTATCAGTCCAATTTGTTTTCCAGAAAATTCTAAATCTAGCAACAAAAGAAGGGAATCAATACACGCAGATAACAGAGATACAGAGGATACGCAACGAGAGCGAACTAAAGCGTCAAACTTTCTAGATAATTTGGTAGAAACTTACCGAGTTAACAAACAGTGGTTCCTGATAGGTTTCGTTATGTCTCTGGTTATATGTAGTGTGGCAATTATGAACGATCCATTGGACAGGTATCGTGTACAAGAAGCTTATATCACTCGTTCGGACGATAATGGTGATAAGACAGTGAAAGGGACGTTAGGTTACCAGAATGCTTTGAAAAGAGAGAGAGAGAAGAATCCTGAATTGTATGACGCGTGAATGAAGTAGATACATTGATATTTGTATGACTTGTTTGATGTAAATATTATTTACCTGCTAGTATTTAGAAAACTTTTCGGGTTTCCTCACTTAAATATTCGTCATCTTAAGTGCTTTTATTATTATGAATTTCACATTAACGACACGTCGCTTTACATCTTAAAAAAGAAGGAAAAAGAGACGCACAGACTGAGACAGCGAGGTAGACAAATAAAGTGTTGTTTTTACGACACTTTTGCGAAAAGTTGGCTGGGAAATGAAATTCGGCAATACAATTTTTGGCGAAAAGTAAGGATACCAAAAATTAGTTCCATTCAAATGAATGCGTCAGGTTATTATATTTAAGTTTTCCAACGAATAAATGTTCACTGGAATGTCAGTGTGAATTAATCGCGTAAAATGTACAAGGGCATATATAACCATCTAATAGGATAGGAGTCAAAACTTATATGTATCTTCCCACTAGTACGGTCAAATCGTACATTAAACTCGCAAAACATGTAGTAAAGCTGCATTTTTGGTATGTTATTTAGACACCATAGGGCAGCATAAAACCACATTTTGCAAGCAAAAACAAGTTGTGCTAGCTGCGTTATACGTGAAAAACTGTGAAATTTACTGTCTATTTTTAGTTTCTGATTTTTATAAAAAAAGCCTTACGTTTTTTGACAATATGTATCAGGTAACGTTTAAAGATGAATGAATTTGTAACAAGATGAGATAACGTACATTACCGTAGGTCTTATAGTTTCAGAGATTCGAGACTTCAAATAGTACCCTGTTTTGTAAACTGAATAAAATGTTGAGTTTTGCTAACGTTTTTGGTTTAATATCGCCGTACCTAATTATGCTACGAAAAACATGAAATAATTATCTTATAGCGCAATTAATATTCTTTCATTTAAGGGTAAAATCAGGTCAGTAAACTTTGTAATTGAAACTAAAAACGCGAAATTCAAAAAGCAGGAGGTCCGCTATCTAAGTTTTTCATACAAATGGCAAGTCGTGTTGCAAAGCTGCAATTTTTGTATATTATATAGGCTCTATAGGGATGTACGAAAATGCATATTACAAGAAAAAAAAAAGGATTTAGGTATACGACGTAAAAAACTGAAAAAAAATCGGACTTTTTTTAGATTTTGTCGTTTAACTAAAAAACTATAACTTTTTGATACTAATTGCTATAAAACTATGATAGAATATTAAATTTGAAACGATTTGAGCTACCTTGCATTACCCTAAATTATATAGATTTAGAGATACGACATTTCAAAATGTGCCCTTCATTAAGTTAAGAAAATAAATGCATGTTTTGAAGCCTCGTATACCCCCAACTATAAGACTTACAGTAATTGTTATCGGTTCAATTTGTTCCAAATTTAATGTAGTTATTATCTACAATTACTTTTTTTTCTTAGCGCGAACGTTTTGCCAATATTTAGTGAATAGCTTTAACGTAACCTAAAATTTGTTTATGTTTTGATAAAAGGGCACTTTATGAAATGTCGTATCTCAAAATATATATAACTTACGGTGATGCAACGTAACTCAAATCCTTTCAAATTTAATGTTCTTTCTTAGTTTTATAGCAATCAGTATCAAAAAGATAATAGATTTTTAGTTAAACGTCAAAAACTAAAAAAGTGCCAATTTTTTTCCGTTTTTTACGTCCTATGCCCAAATTATTTTTTTGTTTTTCTTTTAATATACATTTTCGTATATATCTATAAGGCCTTTATAATATACCAAAATTGCAGCTTTGCAACTCGACTTGCGATTTGTATGAAAAACTTAGATAGCGGGCCTCCTGCCTTTGGAATTTCGGGTTTATACTTTCAACTACAAAGTTCACTGACCTAATTTTACCCTTAAATTAAAGAATATTAAGTACGCTATAAGGTCATTATTGCATGTTTTTCGTAGCATAATTAGGTAAGGCGATATTAAGTCGAAAACGTTAGCAAAACACAAAATTTTATCTAGTTTACAAAAAGGGGTACTTTTTAAAGTCTCGAATCTCTGAAACTATAAGACCTACGGTAATGCATGTTAGCTCAACTTGTTGGAAATTTATTAGTCTTTAAACGTTTTATAACGTATGATATCAAAAAATGTAAGGTTTTTTAAATAAAAATCAGAAACTAAAAAATGGCCGTAAATTTCGCAGTTTTTCACGTACTACCCAGCTAGCACAACTTTTTTTTGCTTGCAAAATATGGTTTTATACTGTCCTATGGTGTCTAAACAACATACCAAAAATGCAGCGATACTACTTGATTTGCGAGTTTAGGGTAAAATTATGTACGATTTGACCGTACTACACTGTGCGTCTCAGTATTTAATTGTCAATGCTATTCTAATCAATAATAATAGCAATATAATTATGATTCAATACACATGCTCTAAGCATGTCATTACACAGTGAATTTCTATTGTTTTCTATTCATAAATTATATATTTATTATGATTATTATGTACGTTTGTCTATTTATAAGTGATTGTTCTGAAAGGTCCTTTAGCCAACGGGACATAGTATGATGGTTATAATTTATAATAATGTAAAACATTGTTATTGTTTAGAATACATGAAATTTCTGGCAAACTTTGTTGTTTTATTTTGTATCCTATTTGGCAATCCCTTACCATCATGCTATAGTCTCGACCATCCAAAATACAGGACCCGACTATAGGCGCGGGTTCCACCAAAAGCGGTTGACAGTGACTTTTGTAGTTCACCACTGAGCTAGTAACTATACTTGCTGAGCGAATAGCAACATCTTTTGTTTGTTCTTGGCGATGAAAATGGCGAAAGATTCAAGTTGTTTCTTTCGAAAGTTTCAAAAAAAAATACAAAACTGACTTTTGTATGCCTTTGACGCAAATAAACTCCACTTCTACTACTACTACTACTAGAGTAGGTATTAATGATTCCAATATTAAAAAATATTTTGTTATAATTGATAATTTCAACATCTCGTTAGCTAACTGGTAATATGATTTAATAATGCGAAAAATATGTTATAATGTATTTTACACGTAAAAAACGAAGTCATTGTTTTTATAGCCGAGCTGTCGCTTACTCGCTTTTGGTGGGATCGGCGGCATAAATATTGCACATCTTCGCGAAAGAGACAGTTTATAGCAACTTAGATCGTGAAATGGGTCTATTTCTTTGGTATGACTCCTTAATATCATGTTTACAAGTTTCGAGCCACAGGCAATCTAATTAGTACTGCATTTTAAACAGGATCATTTTTGGGTCGTATATAGCAGGCCTGAACTGAAATCTTAAGCATGGAAATAAACATAAAAATCTACTTAAAATGATAATATTTAATTGCCAACGACGAAAACTGATTATATTCAGATGGCTGTGCAGGAAATCCAGAGACAGATCGGCAATGGTCGTATAAATCAATTATACATTACATTGCCCATGAATAGGGAGAAAAGTAATCCTTTGGCTATGATATCGTCAGATGACAACCAAAACTCACTATAAGAATTGTCACTACTCTTAGCAACCTCTTATGTCAGTATTGAATCAGAACTTAGATAAATACGATACGATCTCTATTTCGTCGGCTGACAACCAAAACTCCTATAAAAACTGTCACTACTCTTCGCAACCTCTTATCTCAGTATTGAATCAGAACTTAGATACTATCTCCATTTCAAGTAGGTATTTGTTACTTAGTGAGTTTTGGTTGTCAACCGACGATATTAGACACATAATTTCTTAGGACTGGGTACTATCATCGTATTTTAATCATTTGAACACGGAAAGAGCCGTTTGCGAGGCTCCTTTTTTTAAGGCGTCGTACCCAAAGGGTAAACCAGGTCCCTATTACTAAAGCTCCGCTATCTGCCTGTCAATAAACTAATGTAATTACTTCTTATAGGTAACACAATATAATGAAATGGATATCCTGTATTAATTCTGTGTGAGTTGCAGTCTGTGTAAAATATAAGTTTTATTTAATTCATTACGAACCAGACGTCTACTTACCTAGTCTTAGCAAAAAAATCATTTATTTCATTCCATTATCTAGTCCCAGTAATTAGTTTGGATTTGATAACACTTGAGATATCATTCTACCGAGTTTCGCGTTTATAGCTGTTGTAGTCACAAGACTTCATTTATTTATTATTGACCAGATTTGTGGGTAAATTGAAATTGATAATTTATCTGTTGACATTATTATTAATTAAAGTTAAATCATACAGTATGTTACCATCTTCCAGGCTTCTTTTGCAAAACCCGAGTATTTTTTAATTAAGAACTCAATATTTAATATTATATAATATTATATTTAATATTATATTTAACATTGTAAGAAAAGTTGAGTGAGAAGCAATGTACTTCAAAATGAAACTTTAATTAGCATTTGACAATGACAGATAGCAGTCACTCACAGTGTTTGACAACTAAGCAATACACGCTCTACATTGGTCGTTCGAAGGAAATAAAGTCAATTGTACAATGAATTTAATATTTGTCAAATTTTCATACTTGAAAACGATTCCTAGTAATGCATATTTATTGCCCATTTTCTTAAAAGCCCGGTTCATGGTAACAAACTGTATAAATATTATTTTTATATCATTGATGTCTTGAAAGCTCATTAACATTCGTTCACAGGTAAGAAGGTGTCCGTACCAGAGAACCAAAACCTGGTGGACGCTGTCAAAGAAGCCCTCAAAGACAAAAAGTCAATTGAAGCGGAAGCACAGAAGCCAACAGATGGCGCCACCGAAACGGAAGAGCTTAAAGAATCTAGGAGCAAAGCGTAGTTGTAAAGGACTACTAGCTGCGATACATATTCGTAAGAAAAGCATATTCCCATCTTAACCTTTTGGACGCTAACGACTGATATATCGGCACCGCAGGTTCAGCGCCATAGACGGATATATAAGTCTTGGTCCACAGAGAAGTATAGACCTAGCAGTTTTGACATTTTGTTGACGTGGCGTCTGAGTGATAGGCTATCACTGATAGCTTTTGTATTTGATGTGGCGGCAAAAAGATTAAAGGTCGACAACGCACTTGCAATATCAAGGTTGCGGGTGTCCATGGGCGACGGTGATCGCTTACCATCAGGCGATACGTACGCTTGCTTCCTATTTCATAAAAAACATAAAAGTTGCGGTTTGGGTCAAAGATAGGAGGATAAATACTCGCGAGTGTCTATATTATACGTGTTTATGCTATGCTTAATATCGCAGCTAGTCTTGTTATTGGTTGACAACATACCTTAGTCTCGAGTCTTGCGGAAAAAATCTCCGCCTCTTTCTAATTAGTACCTACTCTGTGAGAGAGAAGCTCAAAACGAGATTTGATGAGTCATTTACGATATCAATGATGACCAGTTGTAATAGCCTCCCAATTATGGGTTTTATGGCTTTGTAATAAAATCTATCTTCTTTTTAGCAGAAATAATTCCAACATTTGATTTAATAAATTCCTATACATTGACTGACGCAAAGATTCAAATGTTAATTTTGTTTGTATATTTTTAGTACGTTTTTGTTTAGGTTTTCATCATATTTTCATATGATTTTGTCTCGTACAATATTTTCTGTAGGTACAGTTCTGTGATACGATATATAGCAATAAATAAGACTTCTTTTCTTAAGGAGTAGAACACATTTTCGTTTGAAACTTTATCAGAATTGGTTCCAAGCATATGTTGAAATGTCTGAGATATTAAATATAGCTAAGGCTATGAAATAGTAATCACTGTATATAGCCGTTGACTAGTTTGTAGGTTGGTAATTAAAATAACAATGTAATAATGTGGTTTTATTTTTACATAATTTATATTATAATACAAATACATAAGTTCTTCGGTTTGTATATGCAAATGAAGAGAATGGGGGAAATGACACTGAGCAATATTTAAAACATGTAAACAATTAACAAACTGTCAAGTACCTGCCACTTTTCTTGTTCTATATAAGTAAGCGTGAATTATTATGAAACTGGAATCAGAAAGGGATCAGAAAGTACTGTTGACACAATAAATGACACAACATTTACCAAGAAAAAAGTTGTTTATAAATGTAGTGAGTGATTAATTAATCTGTTGTCTGTAAGTCTCTCTGCACTTAAACTATGAATATATGAGTATAACTATAAATATATCCTAGATTGACTTATACACTGTTGTGTCAACAGTACTTTCGAATCCCATTCTAATCGCGATTTGATAAATCGCGATTAGACTTAGTATGGTGTAGCGAACTGATTGGCCACTTCGACTATTACAGATGTAGTGAGAAATGACTTGCCTTCGGAAACGTTCGTCAACGTCATGCTGTTTCAGTCTATCTCACTGAGACTGACAGTAATAGCTGTCATGCTACTTCAGTCAGACTCGATGACACTGCCTGAAACAGCATGTGTTTACGAACGTTTCCGAAGGCAAGTAATTTCTCACTACACCTGTACAAAGTATTTGACGCTGACGACTTCTATCACCACTGAATAGTCTAGTGGTTAACCACACTTTTTGTTGGCTGTACATAACCCTTTGGAATTTTGGATACATGGGACACCTCGAGTAACAGTAAATTAGTACAATTCGTTACAAGTGCAAAAAAATATTTTTCGACGGGGTGAAAGTTGGAGCCCGAGTGAAACGAGGGCGACAATCACCCGAGTTAAAAAGAAGTTTTTACACGTGTATCGAACGATTTTTTTCTTAACAAGTGCCTAAAAAGGGAAAGCGTAAGTAAACTTTGCGCACGCCAAGCAAAGTTTTCTTTTCCGCACTAGTTAGGAAAAGGAATTAATGAGTTTACTAATCTTAATCTACTACCACTCCTCGGAAAGTGGATAAGGTATGATGATATAAGGTATGAATCGAACTCGTTAGTAAACGGAGGGTCTAAGCTCATGTATATCATTATTCAGTTGAAAGTAAAAAAAAGGTAAACAAATATGGCTGACTTTCCATAGCATTTAACGTCTTTGACACATCGTGAAGCACGTTTGCAGGTGGGTATAGTTTTACGTTAGTACTAATAAATATAAATAATTTTAACAAAAAAATGTATGTGAAGTTCAGTTTTAAAGTTTTAAGCTGGCGATCAAACCAAGATTGTGTTCTGAAAGTGTGATTATGAAATAATGCAAGTTTGCAGGTTTGTTTTTTTTTTACTTTCAACTGACAAATCGCTACCCCAATATTACCTACACGGTTCTATGTTACATTTTCGAGGTAATTGAATTTGGACTAAATGTCAATATTTTTTTTTTTTTTTTTTATACCACGTCGGTGGCAAACAAGCATACGGACCGCCTGATGGAAAGCAGTCACCGTAGCCTATGGGCGCCTGCAACCTCAGGGTGTCACATGCGCGTTGCCGACCCAATAAAAATAACGTTGGCACAACAAAGTGGCTCCACTCCACCTGATCGTAAGTGAAAAGTAGAGCCCAAATCGCGGCGGCAACGAACAGGAGACAATCAGTAACCTGTTAGTTGCCACCGCCTTGCTGGCCCGCTAGATGCTGGTAAATACACCGGCTGACCCCGAAACACGGCAAACACGAAGGTAAGTCATTTCACGGGCGTTTACACCGAATGTACGGTGGTAGCCAACCAGGCGGGTACTAGTAAAAATACCCTACCACCGGCTGAGAAGCTGGCTACTCAGTATTTCCCTTAGTCGACTCCTACGACACCCACGGGAAGAGAGGGGCGGTGATTTTTGTATTCTTACTCCGTCACCGCACGGATAAAAATTGCATTTTTTTTTACTTTAATTTCTAGTTGATGAAAGTGCAACATAGAACCTTGTAATATTGGGGCGGCGAAATGGTATAGGTGCACGCACGCCATGTTTGTGTGAGTGAGTTAAGACACTACAGGGTAACTGTGCGGTCACCGGAGCTGGGGGCCGCGCTTTCAGAGGCAGGATGTGTGCAATGCCCATACTGTACGTTAGTACTATTTATTATACTGAGCTACTCCTGACTGTGGTACCCTGGAGTCAATGTATCCAAATAGATATAATGGACAAAGAACACCGCTAGTCCTTTTCCTCTTCAGTAATCCTTCGAGGTCATTGCCCCCGTCAGCCTGTATTAAACAGGCGGTATTTCTCGGTCATCTGAGTGACGGAGTGCCCGCTGTACCGCCGGAGGGCCGCCAAGCAGCAGGTTAGGAGGGCCATGGCGCCTTCTACGTAGAAACCGTATAGTATTCGGAAGTGGGATTCCACCTGAGGAGAGCATTATTTTGTTCAATGTGAAGGTAATGATTAATGATTGTATTTTTTTTATTTACTTAATAATCCTAAGATCAATATTCTGCACAATCGTATTGTTATGAATAAATGAAATGAAATATGACTAGTGAAAAAGGGTACAATTAACTCCCCTGGGCCATTTTTTTCAAAGTTGCCCCCACCCTTTTGTAACTTAGGTATTTTTTATATGATCTCTACTCAGAAAGCTGAGCTCTTTCGATCGTAATAGTTGAAAATATTTGTCCGAATCTGGACATACATTTTTTGTATCTTCCATTTCGTTATCGCCAAACAAAATGTATGAAAAATTGGTAACGGGATGAAAATAAAACCTTGAGACAATAATTTTCTTCTATCAGGATCGAAAGAGCTCGTGATTCTGAGTGGAAATCAATTCAAACGTTCTTTATAAAAAAAAGTGGGGCAACACTTGAAAAAAAATGCCCCCCTAGGCTTGTGAAAAAGTTGCAAAGGTGCATATCTTACAGTATCCAAAATGCTCGACGAGTTCTACCCTTTTTCACTAGGGTCACAGAATTGGGTTAATGATGGCTACAAAAGTCTCCACGGCCACCAAAAAGTTGCCGTTACAGCAATTGTCTGTCATAAACGGAGTTAATTCCATTCAATAATGATGGTGATTACATTATAACTATATCCACGTCCTGCCCAATGTGATTTATAAAGGACATATTGTATTTTTGACAAATAATGACTGAAAAGCCTGTTTAGGTTAAAATTCTTTTCTTTTATGTAATGTGTAGAATAAAAGAAAAGCGACTATATTTTCAAAACCATTAGGTTTAAATTTCAATAGCTCAAACTTAGTATGACGGGCAGGACGAGGATATTATATTGTCGCTCGCATACATATTATATTACAAATTATGTTATGTATACAACTGTTTTGCTGGAAAGGCACGCCGCTAATAAGGTTATCGAAATGTACCCATGGACTTAGGAATCTAGTCAGCAAGTGTCATAGTATTCAGATATTTGTGAACACCGTAGCCGCTCCGATATATCTAAACTGGACTTAAGCAAGTCCTCCATTAGTGGTAAACTGCAAGGGGAACATGAACACAGGTGATCATCATCAGCCTATCGCAGTCCACTGCTGGACATAAGCCTCCCCAATTTCACGCCCCCGTTTTCGGGCTGCTCGCATCCAGCTCCTGCTAGCCATCCTGCGCAAATCGTCGCTCCACTTTGCCTGACGGCGTCCTACACTACGCTTGCCAAGACGCGGTCTCCACTCAAGAACTCGTTTACCCCAATGTTTGTCGGTTCTGCGGTTAATAGGTATGGCCAGCCCACTGCCACTTCAGCTTGCTTATACGGTGGGCTACGAACAAATAAAACATGGAAGCCGCACGCCATACTAAATTGCCTTTCAAAAACGGCCCTGAATTTTAGTTGACAAGTGTCACCCCCTCTTCAATGCATCACGGCAAAGAATTTCAAAATCAACCTATGAAAACTGAAACCGCCATTTAAAAGTAGTTTCGATTGGTCCATCAAAGTTCTGATTAGGTATATTCTATAGACATTTGTCAAGCCCCTCTTGGCACAATTGAACAATCGTTTTTGGGGGCATTTTTGAGCTGGCGTTAGACGTCCGTGTTATATATGGTCGCAGACGGTGGGCTATGCCGATAACTTTGGTTCTCTGCCAGATAACCTCATTTCTGATTCGATCCCGCAGAGAGACGCCGAACATAGCCTTTTCCATAGCTCGCTGAGCTACTTTGAACTTGTGTGTTTAGATATTTGTAAGTACCCTGGCCGCTCTTAAATATCGGACTTACAGAAGCGAGGCCTCCATTAGTAGTAAACTGCAAGGGGAACATGAATACGTCCATCGTCTGAGTCTTCTGATAGCGCCCGAGACCGAATATCAGCACTCCGATCACGTAGTACAACACGCTAGCTATGGGCACGCAGTGGCCCACTGTTACTATAGCCACTAAACGCTGGAAAAAAAGTTGACTGTTGTAGTATCTGTAATCTGTAACTATCTGTGGCATAGCGAGCAATACAGGCCTACTACCGCGATAATCGAAATTTCGAGGATTTTTCGCTATCACTCCAAAGTGTCATTAAAGTGAGAGAGGCAAATCATCGAAATTTGCGGATTACGAACTTCGCGGTAGGGCCGCAGCAGTCTCCTGGTATATATATTAGGTTGCTAACCGTTTGTCATTCTGCCGCATTGTGTTGATTTATTATATATATTACTTTACTCTTTGTGTTGATTGCTATACCACATAATTTTCTACAAATAAACATTAAACTTACACATTGGCTGTTCCCGAAAGTTAAGAAGTATACAGTGTGTAAATCTAATACGGGCGATCAATTCAACCCAGGCATGGGATTCATCAGTGTAATCATGGATTACAAGGTTTTTTTAAAGTTACTCTTAATTATGACCCCACAGAATTTTTTTAAGATTATCGGAGCAGCAATGTAGGTACGAACATTTGTTATTGTTGATATGGCAGTTATGTCATCTGCTTTTGAAATTAGCTGTCATCGAGTCTTTAACTCGCGGATGTTGCTCTACATTGCGCGCCGAATTATTTTTTATGGAAAATTTTGTTGCTCTAATTTTAAGTAAAAGTTATTTCAATGTACTTATTATGTCGTAAACTAACACCCGTTAAGAGCTTCACCCGTATTAGACTTACACCCTGTATACTCTCATCGCTTAATGAGGGTTTTCGATATTTTTTCTGCCACCAGGCGGCGCTACGTTAGCGTGACGCTGACGTCTAAACAGCAGTGTTCACTAAGGAAACCGCCTTGCTACCAGCGCTGTGTCAGCGCTGCGGCAGCGTCGAGCCTAAAAATAGTATTCACTAATGCACACGACACTAGCGCTCGGCGACGAATGCGGCGTGAGCTGGAACTACACTGCGTCGAGAGTTACCGCCTACAGTTCGACGACGAGCTGTTCTACGTTAGTGAATACCGTTTTTCGCAGCGCTGCGCTCGACGTCAAAGTGAAGGCTGTCTCGTCGTCGAGCTTGTTGATGAACGCAGCGTCGAATGTGTGAATAAGAGAATAGCATAGCAGCTGTCATAGGTACTACACTAAATATCGAAATGCTATTGTTTAGAAAAGATTTTGTAATGGATTACGATTAGGAAACGGTCGTCGAACTGAAGATTGAGCTCTGAAACATGGGGTTGCATCCATGTTTCAGAGCTGGTCATAGTCACCTATACCTACTAAATAAAATTATTAGACCATGGTTCATTTTATGGGAATTGAGTTTTGACTTGGAACTGTTTTTTTAATTTATTTTGGATCATAATATTCCTAAAGTAATGGTTTTAAGAATTTATTTTGACAGTTTATCGGACCTTACTCCACAGTGTTGCCATCTCACCGCCCCATAGTGCCAGAAAAAGTATCAAAAACCCTCATTGTGAATTGTTAAAGAAAGGTAAGTAGGTAACTGTCTTTGTCGCACTACTCGCATTAATAAGAAAGAGTGACAGAGGGAGAAAACTAGGCTACCTGCAATAGCGATTGCCAACTTGGCTACGCACTCGGGCCTAGCCAACATGCCATTTGTGAAAAGTAAGGTTCGAACGAAAAGTCTGCTCTGCATGTCAGTCAGTCAGCAAGGTTCGTGTGACTCAGGTGACCGTAGGTAAGCATGGCATAACAGGCAGAAAAAAGTCGATTTACCCAAATAACGATTTCATGAAACATTATTTTTGTTTTGCTTTTCTGAAGTCACTTATGTAAATGAGGCCTATGCAAACCTAAAAGAAGATTGGTATGTACCTATTGGTGGTCAATTACGAGTTGAATTGTAGACTATAGGTTGGGGTGCTGTTTTAGGGTACTAAGGAAATCACTCACGCTTAGTTTTTTTCGTCTTTGATAGGCCTTCACGTGTAAGTTCGTGTTTCCATCTGAAATTAAAATGGTAGGTAAGTATCCTTAACCTACTTATTTATTATACTTAAAGCATTCAGCGCGACCTATTTAGTGGACATTTTTGCAAGGCAGGTGTCGCACTTTGCTGTGTGCCTCAAACGTACATATGAGTCAACCACAACTATTACCCAGTGCTGCCGACGCACATGTGAGTCTATAGGTACTAATTTGATATTAACGTACAAATTCAGAACTCACCTGTGCTTCGAAGGCACTGGATCGTCACTCCATCTTTACTTTAATATGGACGCGTTAGCGTCACGTAGAAGTGTTAATTCCTCTAACTACAGGGCCGGATTTAGAGGTTGAGAGGCTTCGAGGCAACAAAGTGGAGCCCTGGCCCCCAATTATTTACAAATAAAGTAGACAGTTTTTTCAGTCCAGTTTTTCAATAAATATTTTTTTGTGGAAACAAGTATAGATTATTTTATTATTTAACAAACATATAAATATAATCGGAAACGAGAATTATCTGAAAATAAATTTTAGCGTTAACGAACGGATTCTCAGAGCTTTTTTCGCCAAAAAATCGTTGATGATTTCGCTGAACTCTAGTTCCCGGAGTAGATCACTTTCAATACCTACTCAAAAAAAAATTAGTAGTGTTTACTAGGTAGTTGGAATTTGAATTTTTTTTTTTCTAAATCTCTATTGTGGGGGCCCCTGTTTTGTGTAGGGCCCCGGGGCTGTAGCCTCGGTTGCTCCCCCCTAAATCCGGCCCTGTCTAACGAACAAATGCATGCATTTTACTGTCTGTATGCATCGGAGCCATTAAGTGTTAATCAAATGATAGTTAAGCCGCTTTTACGACTCGTTAGTGCCAATGGGAAGTTACTGTTGTTTCGGTCGTAAACACTCGTTTAATTGTACGATACGCGTGTAATGTGACTTTATATCCCACAGTAGCGCATAACGGAGCATTTACACTAGGTATTGTAAACATTGCAAATTATCGACACGTTAATAGTACATTATCACCCTATAAAATAAATACTATTTAACAAAACTTACAAACTCCTCTCCCAAAACACATGACAATACCTACTTTATGTAGATTTATATTTGTGCAAACTATCGTGATTCAAATAAATATTCTCTGTTCATATGTCACGCACTGCACTCGTACATTATATCCACTTACGCATTTTTGAGAACTAAGGGAAAATCAGATTTTTTTGCCGTTATTAAACATTATTTTATTAAAGGTTGCAGTGGATTTTTTTGAAATGTTTTTTCACTGTGGACAAAACTTGGGTTCATCATAACACGCCAGAGTCAAAAAAATAATCCACTGCAACCCTTTATAAAAACGGAATTAATAACGGCAAAAAAAAACAGATTGTCCTTTAGTTCTCATCTGGTCATTTCTCCGAGCGTTTCAACCGCCGTGACTTCGGTGGCAACATTATTACCCGATTTCCGTGGGTATCTCATATTTTTTGGATATATTGGTAGTTATCAACTACGTCTACCAATAGAAAATCTAAAATTTCTGGCATCTCTCACGGGATTCGTGTGATAAGGCTGCCACCGAAGTCACGGCGGTTGAAACGCTCGGAGAATTGCCCGTCTAATCTGGAAAATGATGGAAATGTGAGACATTTTTTTCCTTTTTGGATCGAAAGAGCTCGTTATTCTGAATAGAAATTTAAACTTTAAAAAATCACATAAATTAAAAAAATATGAAAGTGGACAAAATAAAAAGAAATGCTCATTTATTTTACAGCAGTGACATACTTATTAGACGAGCCATTAAATACAAAATGAGCGTGCCCAGCTGCATTTATAATGGAACGCAGTGCTCCAACAGGCAACACTAATCGAGTAATGCAGCGGTACAGCTGCTGCACGTAATGCAGTTGGTCTTCATTACTTTCATTAGACGTTCAAGTGTCTTAAGATAAAAGTATAAAGTAGTGCCAAGTTCGTATAAAGTTCTGTTACCGTGGGTAATGTGGGTACTATTACGTATTTATTTATCTAGTACAGTGACGGCACGGCACCAGTAGCCCAAGGTTACTAACACGCGTTTACTTTTTATCCATCCCGTTCGCCCTTTTGTATTAATTGGCGCGAGCCAGCCAGATGGAAAGTAAATGCGCGTTAAAAACGCCGCGGCAGCTTATGGTTCATGGTACGGCTACAGAAGCCAAGCCATACCATGACTTTGCAAGTATCGGTAATATTAGGACTTACTCGATACGTAAATTGCGCTTGCAATATGTAGGTATGCACAAGCGCGATAGAATGCATTACGTATCGAGTGAAACCTAACGTGACGATTAGGGTGCGGCTGCACTGACGCGGAGCGGAGCGGAGCTGTGCAAAATTGACCAATTACACTCTTCAAATTCAAAATTCGAAACACTGTGATGCGGTTTCATTGGCCGAGCTCCCACCGCTCCGCTCCGCTTCAGTGGAGCTCCACCCTTACTTTCCAACTCATGGTACAGCTACAGTAATAGACAAGAACCAGGAGACGTTTGGATCAGCTTCGGTCCGGAGTGGTCCTTTTATTTGAGTTATTTAAGTTTTAGTGTATAATATGATTGACAAAGCCAGGCCTACTACCGCGAAAACCGAAACTCGTAAATTTCGAGGATTTTTCTCTGTCACTCAAACGAAGACGTCATTAGAGTAAGAGAGACAAATCCTCAAAATTTACGAATTTCGGTTTTCGCGATAGGTCCGCTGGGGCGGATTTCATCAACATCATTGTGCAATGTTCCTGTGTGTGACGAATCATGTAGCCGATTTGTACCTGTATCGGTAGTATCAGCCAGGCGAAGTCTTCATTGCGGATTTTCATTTTGTTGTAAGAGTAGAACAATAGTCACATTCGATTCTATAGATTGTGAGATGAGTCTAACATTATTTATAAATCGATACAAAAACGAACGTGATAGGACGCGATCCTCGGGACTTAGTGACTTAAAGGTTACGACCTCCATTGAGGATGACATGTCACTGTCTCGTGTCGAATTGGCAGGCACTAAGCTTTTAAGCTACGAAATAATAACACTTAGGGCGTTTGTGCACCACACTGACTTTTACCGTCCGGCAGTCCGGCTTTTTACGGTCCGATATGCCACGCCATTAAATGTATATAGTAGCTTGTGCACTATACGTAATTTTACCGTCCGACATTTTACTTTTCCCCATTCCGGACAGTATTTTTCCGATCCGAAATGACAGCTATGAAAAACGTGTTAATGCTTGTGCACCGCGTCCGGAATTGCACTGACTGTTATGACTGTCGACTGACTTTTCATGCTACTATGCCGCACCTCCGAGTAAAAAGACGGACAAGTGCACAAGCCAATCATCCGTTTTTTTTCATGCCAAATCGGACCATGAAAACTCGGTCTGCCGGACAGTAAAATTCATTGTGGTGCACAATCGCCCTTAAAATAGGTCCCTTTTTGCCCAGATAACATCACAATTATGTCCGCCGCTGCCGTAGGATTCATTAAAATTGTAAACTAAGTAATTTGTCTGTGTACCTAATACACGTAATTAAGCACCCACGATATTCTTTTAAAGATTTTATAAGTAGCAATGTAGCTGTAAATATTGATATGACGGTTATGGCTTATGTCCTATCTATGCTTTTAAAATAACCATATATCAGCGATCATTTAACTCGAGTAGATACGTACGTTGCATTACGTTGCGGGCTGAATTGTTTTGTATCGATGATATTATTGTAATTCTACGTAAAAGTTATACAGGGTGTAAGTCTAATACGGGCGAAGCTCTTAACGGGTGTTAGTTTACGACGTAATAAGTATGTACCTACATTCAAATAACATTTACTTAAAATTAGAGCAACAATTTTTTCCATACAAAATAATTCAGCGCGCAATGTAGAGCAACATACGCGAGTTAAATACTCGTTGACAGCTAATTTCAAAAGCAGATGACATAACTGCCATGTCAACAATAACAAATGTTTGTACCTACATTGCTGCTCCGATAATCTTAAAAAAATTCTGTGAGGTCATAATTAAGAGTAACTTTAAAAAAACATTGTAATCTATGATTACACTAATGAATCCCATGCCTGGTTTAAATGATCGCCCGTATTAGACTTACACACTGTATAAATATAAGTACCTACCTAAATATGACCTCTTATACTAACCTCAATTAAGAATTTCGTGCGTATTATATTACACCCTTTATATTCTAGCAAATAAACGGAAAACAATGAGATATAACTTTCTCCACCAGTTTTCGGAGAGATATCGAACTTAGCTCAAGTACCTACTTACTCAGTTGAACGTGAATAGAGTGAATAGACTTTCTCAACTACGCAACTTAGGTCAAAGGCTTATTAATTCTATTGTCATTTTCTAGGTTTTAGTCTCAAGGGGTAGGCACTTTTAACCTTCTTGGCAATCTGTCGGTCTGTTCCAAGCTTTTGGTCCCAAGTAAATAGGTAATTAGGTACCCGTACACATAGTCGCTATAATATATCAGTTCGGCGGCAACGAATGTTGTTTGAATTACAATTTAACTTGTTTTTTTAATGATGTTGAATTATTTTATTGGATGAGACTTGTATGCACGGATCTGATTTTATAAACTTTCTTTAAAGAGTATTTTTATAATGACATGATATTTTTTGTCAGCCTCTGTAGCCTAGTTGGTAGTGACCCTGCCTACGAAGCTGGAGGTTCCGGGTTCAAATCCCGGCGAGGGCATTCTTTGTGTATTTATTTATCACAAATGTTTGTTCCTTGGTCGTGGCTGTGTATGTATCTAAGCATCTATACGTATCTATCTATTATATATATCGTCGCCTGGTACCCACATCACAAGCCTTAATTGAGCTTACCGTGGGACTAGGTTGATTTGTGTAAGATGTCCCAAGATATTTATATTTTTTTTTTTTTTTTTTTTTTAATGACGAGAGTTATTAGAATTAACAATTTGACTTTGAAAAATGATTATTGGTGTCGTAATTATCAGATTTTGTAAGCATAGCTTGTTTAAGTATAATTTTAATATTTTTGTTTATGGACAGCAAGTTTAAAAAAAAAGATTAGCTATCAAATGGTTTTGGAAAGTTTCAATAAAAAAATGAATGTGAAATAATGTTATGGTTATCGATTGATATATTTAAAGGGAATTTAAGTGGTGAGAAAAACGATAAAATTATTTATGGGAAATCTTTAATATGGAAGTTTTTTCGATTTGTTTTAGCCTGATCAACTAAGACTAATGGAAATTCTTACATGTTACAGTTTTCGTACTCTGAGAGTTATCGTTGAATTTTTAAGTATTGTTTCTATTGCTAGTGATAAATGGAATAGTTGACTAGTTGAAACATGGATATTGTTAAGGCTTGGATGCCTATCTCAGATGTGACCAGTGCAGTGTAGTGCAGTATTTGCTATATAATACGCGCAGGCGCACTACGCGCTTACTATCAAAATCTGACTGTAATCTCACTTGCCATTTTACCACTGTAACGATAACATCTGTTTAGTTAAAAGTTATTTGCATGCACATCCAAGTATGTGATTTTGCAACAATATATCCTCTAATGATATAACATGGATATGACTAGATGTACCTATCGCACATCGGTGGCCCGAGAGGCGGCTAAGAGCGATTAGGTTAGCAAAGGTACACCAGGATACAAGGCAGGCACGGAATCCTTGACTTCTGATCATGCTTCGGTCGAGCACCAATCGTGAAGACAACTTGGACACATGGAAGGTTTAGATGAAAGGAAGTGTTAAAAGAACTGCCTGGGTATATGATTATATATAATAAAATGCAAGTGCGCACTAAAAATATTAAAATTTCTTTGTATCCTGAGCAAATTAATAAATGTTATAATAAGGTCGACCGACCGCGAGTGAACGCGAGTGTAATGCGTTGTGAACCCTTGGCATATTAAAAGATGCACGCGAGTGTAACGCGTTGTGAATACTTGACATATTAAAAGATATGCACGCTATAGATGCAAGTTGAAAGTAAAAAAAACCGGCCAAGTGCGAGTCGGACTCGCGCGCAAAGGGTTCCGTACCATTATCAATTTATTATTAAAAAAATACAGTTAAATCAACCTACCTCAAAAACTATAGGAGATAATTTTATCAAACCAAAAATCGTTGATAGAGTTTATTAATGTGCATAACATATATTTTTTTCAGAATTTTATATCGCGTAGTTTAAAAAATAGAGGGGGGGGACACATTTTTCAGACTTTGAGACCTGATATCTCGAAAACGATTTGCTTAAATAAAAATGTGATGTATAAACCTTCATATCATTTTCAAAGACCTTTCTATTAATACCCCACACGCTTATGTACAACTAAAAAAAAAATCTATCCCTCAGTTACATGTATGGAGGGCCCCCACCCCAATGGTTTTTTTTTTACAATTTAGTATCACATTCCTGTAGCGGTTCATACAACACATATCCTTACCAAATTTCGTTACTGTAGCATTTATAGTTTCCGAGTAAATTGGCTGTGACAGACGGACAGACGGACATGACGAATCTATAAGGGTTCCGTTTTTGCCATTTTGGCTACGGAACCCTAAAAATGACGTCTTATAAAATTAAAGTACTTTCTTGCGAGAAACTGACAATATGTAATGATACAGAAATTGTATTAGGTACCTACACTATTACATGGACATACAAATGTATTGACGAATACAATTGTTTTTTTTTTCTCATTTATGTAAGAGAAAATAAAGATTTTATTGTTTAAGATATATTAATTCAGATTTGTTTAGATTTTATTTAATAATGTAATGTACATGTACAAATGTGCATGAATTCGTAATCATGATGATTATATAATCATAAGTTTTTTTATTACTCTTTTTTATGTTTAAAGTTAATGCTTATGTTTCTTTTCTGTTTTTTTACTCATTTAACTATAAGCACAACAAAATTCCTAACCCTAGTTATAAGAAATCAAATATGTATAAATATAAGAACTTCTTGTATAGCCAAAAATAGTTTTAACGACACTATTTTTGTCTCAAAAAAAAAGGGGAAACATGTACAGTAGGTATACAGGGTGTAAAGGTTTCAGTAACGATGTCTTTTACACACTGTAATAAATGGATGCGGCTGAATGCACCACACACACTAAGATTATTAACGACCCATTTCCCCATGGATAATGATCCTTGTCAACCTTGACTGCTAGTAATGTACGCTTTCTAGTTACCATGTAACCTTCATCGCATGGAACTAAATTACTATATAAGGAAACCCTTTCTATTAAATAAAGGGCATTCTACCACGAACCACCTTGAGTATCATTGCTGTTCCCGTAACGTCAGTCACTTCAAATATTTTCAGGCAACAAAATAGATTATGTAAAAAAGTAGTATCCTGCCTTTTCGCAGAATTTCATTTTGTCGAATCACAGTAATAAAGGTGCATTTAGACCAAACGAGCATTCGCTCATTCTATCCCCCACTCTACAAAATTCATTCGTTACACAAAACGTGGTTCGTCGAAATTCGTTGATTTCATAGAGTGGGACATACAATGAACGAATGCTCGTTTGGTCTAAATGCACCTTAACACTTGCCAACCAATTTTTCGCATATTATTCAATTGGCATAATTATATCATTCCCACATTTATTAAACTGTTATTTGTCAAAACTTTAATTTTTCCGAATTTTCAATTGCAATATGTTAGTTTTGGTTGGTATAAATACGATAAAAGATTGGGGAAAGATACATCTGCGAAACGTTACAGTTGGCGTTTCGGCGAAATGATATTCTGCGATATGTTGGTTGGGAAGTTCTTCGGCAAAATTACTTTCGTTCCGATTTCTCCAAGATCCCATCATCTGACCCCGTCTTTGTGCGACCCGTTCAATAAAATAGTACATTACGACACAAGTGCGAAAAACAGGAAATCCGAAACGAGTGGCGATGTTTTAAATCGACACGAGTTACGAATTTCCTTTTTGCATGTATCTCGTACGACGTTTTTTAGTACAGATGGCCCTCCGAAGTTTTGGACCTGACGTAATATGACCCACTTCTCGCCTAAAAAAGGCACCATCTGTACTAAAAAAAACATTTAAAATCGATTCACCATTCTCGAAGATGTCACTCGAATAAAGCCTCCTTTCTTAAAGATTAAAAAGCAAAAAGAACCATTACCTCCGTGAGGTCTTTTGGGTCCCCTGATGTTCTTCTGACACCGCGCCAAGTAATGGTTGACGTGTGCCACTGCGCAGGTACTGGCCTGCATCACTGAAACAGATGGAGTGAGGTGGTCAAGTCTATAAATCGCCGGAAGATCAGCGTTGGCTTTCGGGTCGACATTATGCTGAGGCGAGTCCATTTCGTGGTATAATATTAAGTGCTGAATCTGTCTGTTTTGTCTTGTCCTGTCAATGCGTTTGTTACTGATATAACAGATATTCTACAACCGTATTAACATAGGACTATATAATATACGTATATATTGATTTAAAAATTAATGATGATTATTTTAACGACAATCGGACGCCCAAAACGTCAGGATGATTTATTTAAGATACGACTGTATGCATTCTATAACTATCAAAATTGAAAACACATCAGCATCATGAAAGAGTCGATAATGAGCATGAATTGAATGGATCGAAGGAAGTGACGATCATATTTATGCGGATTTGTAAATTGGGCGTAAAACTATTTTCAAAAAACTCTTTTTCATAAGCACATTTTACTCTGTGTGTCAGGCTTTTAAAGTTTCAATTCAGTGCAGTTCTGCTCTTACCTACGAGTATTCCATCTTCACTGTACTTAGGCAACAGCTTCCTGACCCAGGAAAGCTCTTCAAACTTTGTACGAGAAATTGATTTCTGTACGTATTATGCGCAACTCATTAAAATTACACGATGTAGCGCTAACAGTTATTCACAATCAAAGCGGATACAAGAAGCATTAAATTAAAAAAAGTACCTACCTGCTTAAATAATCTTGTATCTAATTAGTAGAATATGGTTCTCAGAAACAATTTTAGTCAAAATGATCGTTTCGCATACCTACTAATAATATACATTTTGCTTTTTTGCATCTTGCTGAAGGCAGAACAAGGGATGGGTTCGGGCTAGTATGCATCTCCTATGTCATACAAAAACCTTTTCCATTATATTTTAGTTATTCAGCCACATCATCCAGGGGATAAAAATGGAATAGTTTATTAGAAGAAAGTATCCTACAAGCTCTTCTATCACTATTAGCGGGTGACCTCAGAATGGCCACATAACTGTCAAATAATTCAAAGTGTTGTCAATTTTAATGCTAAATATTAAACTATGATATGAAGGGTGACCCAGTAGAACGTAACCATGGCAACGAGTGACAAAAAAGTGATTGACTCATTTATTTGTGCTTATGGGGTCATGTTATACTAGACACAAGCACAGGCGAGGGAAATTAATTAGTGAATCGTGTACTTAGTCCACTCCTTCAGCCGTTTCTGCACGCATTTCGTTCGTCAAGAGCTCTTAGGAGTTGGTAAACAATAGACTCTTAATGAGAACATTGTGCTTGAAAATTTCAATTTCAAATTAGGCGACTTTACTCTTAATCTGTCTGATAAGGAATAATTTAGACTGTTCTGACTGACGAGTATGAAATATTTTTTTTCATACTTAAATGGGGTAAATAGGAATGGTAAGGTAAACTGATCGGCCCACGACTAACAGTCCAGTGTAGAAAAGCATTTTTTTTTATATGAATCATAATAAAATTGACTGTTTGTTCCGGGCTAACAGACTAATTTATTATACTATTCCTATTTACCCCGTCATTCCTGTTTATCCCGTTTGACGGTACGTCAATTTGGACCCGGAAGTACCATTTCACTGCTTCGATGTTTGAACTTGATATATACTTAAATTGAAATAAATGTGTGTCATACTAAGTATTTACCAAGCCGCTAAGCTAAGTATTGTTTATCCCTTACGTTCATATCAATATGCCTATGACACCTGGGTGCTTAGACAAGTTGCCAATCGCTAACGCTTAATCGTCAATCGTAAGCGAAAGGCAGCTAACTGTCTTTGTCGCACTAATGATAGACAGAGAGCGCTAGCGATTGGCAACTTGGCTACGCATCCTGAGACCGAAAGGGACAAACAATACTTAGCGGCTTGCTAAGTTAGCAGACGTTTATGAATAAGGGGTGAGTATATACTTACTAAGATACACGTGAAAAGGGATAGCGAACACGGCGTAAAGGAGAGCGAAACATCGGCCTCCCACTGTTTGCGGTACAGGAGCTCCGAAACCTGCAAGTCAACAAAATCATCATCATTCAGGGATTGGAACTATAAATAAATAAATCAATATCTTGGAACATCTTACACAAATCGACCTAGTCCCACGGTAAGCTCAATTAAGGCTTGTGATGTGGGTACCAGGTGACGATATATATAATAGATAGATACATATAGATACTAAAATACATAGACAGCCATGACCAAGGAACAAATATTTGTTATAAATAAATACACAAATAATGCCCTCGCCGGGATTCGAACCCGGAACCTCCAGCTTCGTAGGCAGAGTCACTACCAACTAGGCTACAGAGGCTGACAAACTATGGGTGCAAAACTTTAACAAAACTTGTCAAGTGAACATGAAAGAGCACATACGTGACTCAGGCGACCGTCACCATGGCAATAACAGACAGAAAAAAGTTGATTCGACCATAATGTATATTTTATGGGTTTATGTGATATATGTACCTATTATCTACACATCCAAATAAGTTCAAGATTCCGAGATAGGTAATGGATATTGGATACAGATTTTTCAATATATTTGTATTTTTCCTGGCTAAAGTATTCCCATATACAGGGTTACTTTTTCATCGGTACAATAAATTTTCTCACATATTTGGTATCGATAATAGATTATTACATTTATTAAATAAAATTGTCATTTTTTTTTCATTTCTTATTAATTTATGCTTCATGCAAATGCAAAATAATGGGCTTACTAATGATAAGACGTCAACGGGGTGCGGGACGCAGAGGGCGGCGGAAAGGGGTGAGCGACCTGCGCACGAGTTGGTAACATGGCAGTTACCTCAATCCCGGTGACTAGGTCACGGTCAGTCTCACGGTTGACGTAGGTATGTGCACGCGCGCCGCATCGTACTACCTTCAGTCGGAAATTGCTCACACGAAATGGTTCGTAGTTATTTTCTCATTGGGGAAAATACAGTGGCAGCCCAGCGGCTATACGCTGAAGAAAGTGTGCCCCGCCTGGAAAATGACAGTGTTATAGCCATGGCCAGCCAGGTCAACAGATTTGACCCCGTGTGAATGTTTTTGTGGGGTGAGGGTAGGCCCAAAAGGACCCCGGGCCTAAAGTATGGAAAATGTGGTTTCAGTCAAATCTTCTGAAATTTTGATATGTTATAGATTTCAGTGCCCTGAACTAAAAACTCTATGGGTGCTACCACGGTTTCCGGGTCCCATTCCATGTTCTGCTCGATTTTGTACCAGATAACAAAGTAGTACTTAGTTCTACTTCGGGTCTATTTATTTAAACAATTGACATTAGTTTGAAACTTTTTCATGATAATGCTGGTTAGATAAAGACAAAACGTCTACAATGTCAACTTCATACGCACGTGATTGACTTATCGTTTATAGCTAAATGTGTTATTCTATAATATACCTACTTAACATTGTAAAATATGAACTCATTCAAACATTGGCGCTACTTTTAAATAGAGGACATTGCTTCGTATGTAGTAATGCTGTTGTTTTTCGTGCACTGCGGCGGATACCTACCAGAAAACAACGAAGAAAAAATTCAATCTGCTATTTCGTTCAGAGAATCTACGTACGAACAACATGCCGGCTGAGATCAACAACGAGTCCCGTGTGTGTATTAAGTAGTAGTAGTAGTAAATCACTTTATTGTACACAGGATATGATACAACACAGTTATAAAGAAATGTAAGTACAAAGGCGAACTGTATTAATTGTGGCCGATTGCTGAACTCAGCCGGCATTGTATGTAGACGTTTTATGAGTTTAACTAACCAGCATTATTACAAAAAAGGTTCAAACTAATGTCAATTGTTTAAATAAATAGACCCGAAGTAGAACTAAGTACTACTTTGTTATCGTACAAAATCGAGCAGAACATGGAAAGGGACCCGGAAACCGTGGTAGCACCCATAGAGTTTTTTGTTCAGGGCACTGAAATCTATAACATATCAAAATTTCAGAAGATTTGACTGAAACCACAGATTTTCCGTACTTTAGGCCCGGGGTCCTTTAAAAGACTTAAAAAATCTAATAATAAGTGCATTTGATGAACTTAAAAGTGAGAACTACAGACTTGTGTTGGGAAATATCGAAGGAAACATTCAAAAACGGGCAAGAGTGTGTTTAGATAACCACGGCCAATATTTTGAACACTTGCTTAAGTATGTGAATTAATTAATTAGTATGAGAAATGGACTCCATTAATTAGGTATGTTTTTTTATTCCAATCATTGTGCATAAAGTTGATTTCAAGTGTTTAAATACGCCTCAATGAAGAAAGTTTCTGTCCTTAGTGCAAGTATGAAGAAAGATTTGGGATCAAGTAAGATTTTTTGCCAAGTCATAATCATAAGTTGATTATCACCGCCGCTTTTCTAAGCCGCCATGCCACGTGCGATGACGTTGTAAACAAACAGTTGCCAGTTCGTGTGTTTTGCTAGTTATGTACATTGATAATGCGTAATGCGTCCAATTTTCTTATTAGGTTTGCGGATAAGTTCAAACATCGGTATTTTAGTTTTTTTGTTCTAAAGGGGGTAGTAACAAAAAATGCTAGTATTCTGTAACTTGGACTACTATTACGTATGTTGATTTTTTGTATTGGATTTTTTGTAAAAGTAACCCTGTATATACAGTGTGTGGTCTTTAACACGGGAGAAAAATGAAATGAGTGACTCCTTAGACTATCAGCAATAATCCTGTAAAGGTCCCGGTGTTTCAAAGTGATTAAGTAAGTTCGGAGATATTGTCATTCAAAGCTATGGACCTTTAGTACTGGATCTTGGCATCACGATGTCGTAGCTTGTCAGTCGCAAGACATCTTGATAGTATACCAGGTAGGAAGTCATAACAATAATTTTGTTTGCATTTTTACACTAATTTGATACGGTTTTAAAAAAAAAATTGTACATTTTTCCATGATTCAAAAATGATAAGTTATTGATAACTTTTAATTCAAGTAAATGAACCCATAATAATGAAAAATACATGAACAAAAAATTACATTTTTTTTTTTTTTTTAATTACAATATGTGGAAATGATTGTTGATCAGCTTATTAATGCACCGTTTAAATTTTCACCCCGGTTGTAGGCCACACACTGATTATATCAATTTTTAAAGTTTTGTCAAAGTTTTGCACCCACAGTTCCGATCCCTAATCATCATCTATGGTGGATTTAACTTTTAACCCTTAACCCTCTAATGCATATGAAGCCAAATATGGTTTCATTGGTTTTGGACTCTATTGACTGCTGTTAGGGTTCAAATTTGAAATGCATTTTTGCCTGTCTTATGCATTAGAAGGTTAAATTGGCAAATTAAAAAAAATCGTGCGTTCTCGCCTCCTCGTCATAGTGAAGAGCAGAAAATATTGTCTTTAAAATTAATGCAAAAAGTGGGTTGAAGACTATGTTCATCGTGACGAACATTGCCAATGTATGGGTTAACCACATTGGTGCCCTCCGTATTTGATCTGTATCTCCACTGAAGTCTACCAAAAGACTGGGATTTATAGGCAACTTAAAAAAAAAAACCTGAAACATAAAAACTCTCTGGTGCGCCTGGTTTAATGTAATGCCAGAGCACGCCAACTAGACCGTACCTAGAGCAGTCATGACATAGACGGTGAACAGAAACGTTCCAGCCAGATTCCAGTACCGGCCAGGGTCCAGCTTCGCCCCCCTCCCCGCAGCCAGCATAGTCTGCTGCCGAGCTTCGTCCACGCGGGCGATTATAGCCTTGTGCCATCTGGGAGAGATTGGGGTCATCTGGAACAGATTAGTACATTGTGCATCTAGGGAGGAAAGTACGCAGTCACTTTTCTATGAATCCCACGCCGTATGCAAACAACATCGCGCGTAGAAAGCTAGTGTGATGATGAAAAATGTGTTATGTCATAAGTCGGTATTAATTTGGCCGTGTGGTGACGGAAGTAAGAATACATTTGTCACCACTGGTGCATCGTCCACGAAAAAGTCCACCGACGTCCCGTACGAACATGGTTTTTCTCAAAATTGTGGGTTTATCGAAATCCTCTTTCGTGACTAGAGGAGTCGAAAATGACTCAAAAATATATGTAATAACTAAAAAATCGGAAGTTAACTCAAATTATCGAAATATACACGCGTTTGTACGGGACAGCCCATGGAATGCTCCATTTAGGGAGGGAAGTACGTTACCACTAACGAGAGTGTTAGAAGACTGTTTTAATGACTCGAGTTAGTATTCCGCTTACCAACCGTGATGCATACAATCTATTTCACTTGCGAGCAAAAAAATAGTTTTAAGAAAAAATATTATTAAATGACGTACTAACATTTCTATTGCTCCCTAGGGAAATTCACTTTACTATTGCTCCCACGCCGCATGCAAGCAATAGTGCGCTTAGAAAGCAAGTGTGACGAAAAATTTACTAGGTATGTCATAAGTCAGTCATATATCATCACTACCAGTATCATCTGTTAATTTCAGTCGTAGGCCTCTCCTGTAACCTATTTGCATGTACAATTGACAACACAGCTGTGGATACAGACAAAGTGCCAGAAATATGTATACACACCTTTATGTCCAGGCAATAAAGTTCTGTTTACATATTTTTGGCACTTTGCCTGTGTTCACAGGTGTGTTGTCGATTGTACTAGGGTATGCAATCACAGGATTTGATGCATTAGGAGGTGATGCTCAAAATCGTCACGCTGGGCAAGCGGGTGGCGTTGGCCATCGCAATCTTTAAGAAATAAATGTTAGTAAAAATAAAATTGTGATACTGTCAGTAAATAAATAAATAAAAAATAAATATCTTGGGACATCTTACACAAATCAACCTAGTCCCACGGTAAGCTCATAAGGCTTGTGATGTGGGTACCAGGCGACGATATATATAATAGATAGATACATATACTTGTAGATACTTAAATACATAGACAGCCATGACCAAGGAACAAATATTTGTGATAAATAAATACACAAATAATGCCCTCGCCGGGATTCGAACCGGGAACCTCCAGCTTCGTAGGCAGGGTCACTACCAACTAGGCTACGGAGGCTGACAGTGACCGTAGCTATTTACAACTAGTCGCATTTTTCATGTCCGTATTAACCCCTCGTAGTGTGTCGCGAATATTTTTTTCTAATAGTTTCCTCGTCACTGATCAGTGCTTAGACATACGAAGGGTTAATAAGTACTATAATTATAGTCCTTGTTTTAGCTCGTATCCGTGCGCTAGACCGACGTCAATGTCAGCGTAGGAGGAAATCTAGCCTCAGAAATGTGAGATCGAACGATAAGTCACGTCATCGTTTTCCATACATTACCTATCTATCTTGTTATAGTATTTTGGCGTATTACCAACCTTCCCTTGTACTTACGAAAATATAATAAGAGGAGAATGAAAACCCCCTCAAGGATCTCAAACTACATATGTCTGTGTGTTAGACGCGTAGGTACTATTTATTTGGGTCGATTGTAAAGATTGTTACGAAAGCCAAACAAAATATACGGTGAGTGACGGTTTTCTTTAAGGTCTTTAAGTGTGTACAATTTTTTTACAATCGACCGATAATTTTATGTTTAATATGATTAAAATACCCTTAAGAACCAGTACCTACTTGAACAAAATATTAAATTACTTAAAAGGTTCAGAATTTCTTTGATAAACATTTAGCCTGCTTCTGAGACTGTCAGACACTAACTTCTCATTTAGTGTATTAACCCTTCAAGCCCTCAGACTTTGAAAGTGACTTTGATGACGAACAAGGTCATACTCTGCCTTATCGCTTACAAACGTGATCTGATTGTGAATAAATTTGGATGCTATAATAAATTTAATTTACCTCAGATCCTGATCAACCTTAATTTGTTGCCAATTTGAATGCAGTAATACCTCGGGGTATGAATCAATTTACTCTGTTCGACGAGTTTTGGAGTAAAGCGAAATTCCTAAACGTAAATGTTAAATGAAAAAAGGACAAGTTCGAATTGCCGACCAAACATTCGAACAGCAGCGATATTATTATCGCATTGCTTGCCCCATACGACATGATGGACAAACTAGGAATGAATGAGATGCTACGCCTGTGTTTGACACTCTTAGTTAACAGGAACTAGTAATGGGTGTTTCAGTCTTGTAAAATTAATCTTGTAAAATATGACTTCAAAGAGATTTAATTATAATTTGACCAAATACATATTTATTTATCTCTATTAAATTATGTACATATTTCATCATGATATACCTAGCCGGCAAATTATCATACGAGTAGCTGAACTGCAAGTACCTACTAGCCTATGGACGCTTGATTTTTCAGTGCCGGTGGTGCATAGTCAGATCTAAATGCATATCATACACATTGATATAATGTGTTCAGCTTTTGTCAAACTTGGCTGTATGCTCTGGGGTACAAACTTTAGGCACGGCTCATTTTTGAATTACATATTACATCTTTCAATCATTGAATTTGGAAGGTTTGATTGAAATACGTAAAGGCTTCTCGGTCTCTGGTCGTATAGTAGTAGAGTGCCTTTGTCGAATAATAAGGCCCACAGAATTATATTTATAGTCTTTTATAGTCAGGTTTTATTTGAGTATCGGTCTCTTACCACGTCACCCGAGTGTCCTTATGTTACGGATATTCAAACGCAACACCAAGAATTTTGTACGCAGTCACTAACTAGGTTAAAGTGGTAGTTAAAATCGCATTTATGGCCCATTTAGGTTAATCTGCTACGTTAAAAGACTAGTAGATTGCGTATTTATTCAGTAGTATTAATGTTTCGCTTAATGCTAATTGTCGTTATGATCGGTTCCTTGGGGAAGTTATTTCCAGTAGAATTTGTAAATTATATAATTTTGTCAATCGCAACCAAATCAGGCGCGGATCTAGGATTTTGTTTCGGCAATTAACTTATAAATGTGATAGTATTATATAATGGAATCTATTTTTTCAATTGTTAATTAACAGCACCTAGGCATACAGGGTCCAGTGTGAGGGGCGGGACAAGTGCCCCCATTCGCAGAAAAAAACACTTGTAATTACATCGTATTAAGTGTCACCTTTCGGAAAATAGCCGGCGTTGTTCGACATTCGGAATAGGGATGATGACTGTAGTTCAAATAAATTATTTAACATTTTGCACGACATAATACACGCACAAAATATTAATAAGATGTAGATTGCAGTATTTTTTGTAAAGAACTTCTATTTAATAAATTGAAAAGAACTTAAAAGAGTAGGTCATTTGACAGTACACAAACGTGACGTCACTTTTGAGTATTTCATATATAATTCCATAGTGGTGATCGTTTTGACAGTTCGAAAAAAGATGCTGATTTGACTTGCCAGTCATCATGCCTATTACCCGAATACACCCTTCCTCACTTTTAGAGTGTCTACTTTGTTGTACATTTCATTTGAATTAGCTTTTTCTTTCATTCGTCTATTTTACGAATAGATAGTTGGCTACCACAAGCTTGCAACTTACTAACCAACTTAGGAAGTTCTCACAAACTATGGAGGTAAAGTTTAGAAGCTCTTAACTACCTCATTTTACGGTTAGTTAACAAGAGTTTTGAGTATGTATAAAGGAATTGTTCCCAATTCTACAGATTTCTTTTACAGAATTCCATGTCGACACATTGCCAAGTGTACAGATTTCCAATTTTACAGAATTCTATTTCTACATATTCCCAATTCTACAGAATTCCATATCTACACATTGCCAAGTGTTCAGATTCCCAATTTTATAGAATTCTATGTCTACATATTCCCAATTCTACAGAATTCCATGTCTACACATTCCTAAGTGTACAGATTCCCAATTTTACAGATTTCCATGTCTACATATTCCCAATTCTACAGATTTTCATGTCAACACATTCTTTATTATACAGATTTCCATGTCTACATATTCCCAATTCTACATTCAAGTCTACAGATTGCTAATCACATTTTAACAAACTTTCTATTTTTATTAATATCTCCTATATTTCTCAATTCTCTTAAGTTAGGTTTTTTATAAAAATGTCTATAAAAGTAAAATACAATAAAACATACAAAAACAATAAAAAACACATAAACACATTATAAAAAACCTAACCTAGGGTGCCGCCGGCAACGGGGCAGGCCCAAGCTGCCGGTGGTTAAGGTCGCAGAGAGAGGAACCGACGGACTATCCGCGCCGTGTCCAGGATTACTGCCTTCTGCATCTGACCCTTGATCCAGCCATCTAGCGAGAGACTCTTAAGATGTTGATCGAGACTTATCGGTATTAAACCGTTCGCTGTAACGACTATCGGGACTATGATCGTGGAGTCAACATCCCACATGGCGGTTATCTCGTGGGCCAAGTCTAGGTACTTACTGGACTTGTCTTCTCGGCCTTCACGAGATTCTCATCATGGGGGATGGTGACGTCGACGAGCACAGCCCGGCGCTGCGATCGCTCTACCAGCACGATATCAGGCTTATTGGCTACAATAGTCCTGTCCGTGACGTGATGATAGGTCGATCCCAATAGAGCGTGGCACGACAATTTTCGAGAACTGGTGCAGTTGTGTACTTTAGTATGGCACTCCGACGTCCACAAGGCCGTATTGAAGAGCAAGCTGCTGGTGTATAATACTGGCTACGAGGTATTATTATTATTATTTGTATCTCTCTTTGATCACGGGCCTATAAATCCCGGTCTTTTGATAGGCGCAAGCCTATCAAAAGACCGGGGATACAGATCCAACACGTGGAGAAATTTACTGTGTTTTACTATTTGTTTTTTATTATTATTAAACGGTTTTTATTAACTTCACCGCGTATCAACTGTCGTCGATGCTTCAAATCTTGTGATCGATTTTTCGACCACTTTTACTTCACCGAAATCAATAAAATTTGGAACTCTTATCAAGTCCCCATGACAAAACAATATTATAATATTTGTATCCTTGTATCCTCAAAGCCTGATGCTGCAGACGTACTGCTTACCTTAACCGCGAGTGTTAGACACGTGAAAATGAAAGTATAGCATGTTTGGCATAATCAAATACTATCAGCCTGACCTTGCTTTCCAACTTCTCACGCCTGATGCTGCAGTACTGCCCACAATAACCGCAAGGCTTATCTTTTATCGATATCTTGATTTTAAAGAAGTTCTTTAGATAATAAGTAGAAACATGCGAATTTAAAACTAACGTCCAACTCCTCAAATCTGATACTGCAGTGTTACTGCCTGCCACAACCGCTAGATTTTGAAGTACTGCTTTAGATATTTGGTAGAAACATACAGATTTCATTATCATCATCATCATCATCATCATCATCATATCAGCCGAAAGACGTTTACTGGTGAATATAGGCCTCCCCCAAAGATTGCCACAAGGACCGGCCCTGTACCACCCGAATCCAGCGACTTTCACCAGGTCATGAGTCCACTTTGTGGGGGGCCTACCCACGCTGCGCCTTCCCGTACGTGACCGCCACTCGAGAACCTTACCGCCTCAACGGCCATCGGTTCCACGCGCAACGAGCCTCGCCCACTGCCACTTCAGTTTAGTTCTGCTGCGGTTGTCCCATTTCTAATCCGATATCACAGAGAGACTCCTAGCATAGCCCTCTCCATTGCCCTTTGGGTGACATTGAGCCTTCTTATGAGGCCCATTGTAAGCGACCACGGTTTAGTGCCGTATGTCATAACTGGCAACATACACTGAGCAAAGACTTTCTCGTCTTCAAACCCTGCGGAATATTGGACGAAAAGATACAGACGGATTTAATACTGACCTCCAACTCCTCAAGCCCATTGCTGCTGAGACACGTGCTACTGCCTGCCATAACCGCCAGGTTTATCGAAATGTTGAATTTAAAGTAATGCTTTAGCTAATGGGTAAAAACATATACCTATATTGAATACTCACTTCCAAATCCTTAAATCTGATACTGCAATATTACCATAACCGCTATTAATGTGCCATAACCGCTGACAGCATGGGTAGTTCGCGTAGGACGTGGCGCCGGACCTGCGGTCCGCTTGTTGGTAGTGTGAGTTCACCCATCGGGCCTACGGGTTCGAGTAGGGCGAGCCGCCGGGCCTGCGGCCCTCGGTCTAAAAGACTGACAGAGTGAGTAGTTCGCGTAGGGCAAGCCGTCGCGCCTGCGGCCCTTCTGCCGATAGACTGACAGAGTGAGTAGATTGCGTAGGTCCAGCCGTCGGGCTTGCGGCCCTCCTGCCGATAGACTGACAGCGTGAGTGGATCGCGTAGGGTGAGCCGCCGGGCCTGCGGCCCTCAAGCTGATAGAGTGACAGCGTGAGTGGGTCGCGTAGGGCGAGTCGTCGGGCCTGCGGCCCTCCGGCTGATAGACTAACAGCGTAAGTGGTTCGCGTAGGGCGGGCCGGTTGATAGACTGCATGGATTGACCCTTTTGGCCCTCGGTTCGCGTCGGACTTTCCGTCAGATATGCGGTCCTCCGGTTGGTCGACTGTCAGTATACAAAGACTGACAATATAAAATATTGACCAACTTTGAGTGAACAAGATTCAAAATAAACAGTTTTTTGTGTCTCCTGTAAAGTAGCAATAAAACACATAGCGACTTTTGTAGGAACAGCGACGATATTAGGAATCAGTGTTATTGGGAATCAGTTGTGTTGAGAATTTGTAGTAGGTATTGGGAATTTGTGGGGATTTGTAGTATAGGGAATTGGTAGTATTGGCAATTTGTAGTATTGGCAATTTGTAGTATTGGGAATCTGTAGTATTGGAAATTTGTAGTATTGGGAGTCTGTAGATTTGGAATTTTGTAGTATTGGTAATCTGTAGCATTGGGAATTTGTAGTATTGAGACTTTGTAGTATTGGCAATTTGTAGTATTGGAAATCTGTAGTGTTGAGAATTTGTAGTATTGGGAGTCTGTAGATTTGGAATTTTGTAGTATTGGTAATCTGTAGTATTGGGAATTTGTAGTATTGGAATTCTGTAGATTTGGAATTCTGTAGTATTGGGAATCTGTTGACATGTTCATAATTCCTTTAACCCTTTACCTACGGGTGTCAACCAGAGTTGCCACCGCTGTCAAATTAAAGTCATACTTATGTAATGGTGTCAAGTCAAACAATTTAATGGCAAATATTATGGCCCCGTAGGTAAAGGGTTAAAGGAATTGTTCCCAATTCTACAGATTTCTTTTACAGAATTCCATGTCGACACATTGCCAAGTGTACAGATTCCCAATTTTACAGAATTCTATTTCTACATATTCCCAATTCTACAGAATTCCATATCTACACATTGCCAAGTGTTCAGATTCCCAATTTTATAGAATTCTATGTCTACATATTCCCAATTCTACAGAATTCCATGTCTACACATTCCTAAGTGTACAGATTCCCAATTTTACAGATTTCCATGTCTACATATTCCCAATTCTACAGATTTTCATGTCAACACATTCTTTATTATACAGATTTCCATGTCTACATATTCCCAATTCTACATTCAAGTCTACAGATTGCTAATCACATTTTAACAAACTTTCTATTTTTATTAATATCTCCTATATTTCTCAATTCTCTTAAGTTAGGTTTTTTATAAAAATGTCTATAAAAGTAAAATACAATAAAACATACAAAAACAATAAAAAACACATAAACACATTATAAAAAACCTAACCTAGGGTGCCGCCGGCAACGGGGCAGGCCCAAGCTGCCGGTGGTTAAGGTCGCAGAGAGAGGAACCGACGGACTATCCGCGCCGTGTCCAGGATTACTGCCTTCTGCATCTGACCCTTGATCCAGCCATCTAGCGAGAGACTCTTAAGATCGACGGCCCCTACGTAAGTTGTCGTAAGTTGAAAATGGCAAGTTTACAGGAGAGCACTTTAAAGTTTGAAATGTGTACCGTAGTCACATAGTTCAATGGATTGCTTTGAAAATTGGCATTAATCAATAACAAAGATACTATCTTTATAGTGATATAATTATTTCTCTGATATATTTCATATTTTTGCCGGAATTGCACTTACGACAGTATATGACGGGGAAGAGAATCTAAAAATTGTGGTATGTATTACTTACTTCACTTTACGCCGGTGGTCATAAATGGTCATTGATCGTAAGTAATACATACTACAAGATATGTTGGAATTGTGCGTGTAAGTTTTGTTGTATCTGTTATTTACAACATTATTTTGCGGACACATTATAAAAACTTTTTCTTAGTTACTATATTATGCCATTTAACAAACAATTTAATAGTATTTTTATGGAACCCTGATGGAATATTTTGAGAAAATTAAGCAGGTGAATAGTTTTTTTGTATGTTTTATTATGAAAAATAGATCAGGTAAAGTGTTTTTGTACAGTTTTTGGAAAATGTCGTGTTGAATGAAGACGAGACTATGTAGTTGTGTTTGATGTAGCTTCATTGTTTGCGAGTATTGAAAACTATAAAAATAATTAAAGACGTTGAAGCTCGTAACGACTGTGTACATGAAATTCATCGAACATTTCCTGAATAGTTGCTATTCCGTTTAGCAAGGGGAGTATTATTTGCAGATTGAAGCAAAGAGTTCTCTTATAATGTAGTTCTGGTACTGGTCAACATTTTCATGGATAAATTTAAGCAGAGGGCATTCAAGAGTTGTCCGAAAAGGCCGAGATGCTGGTTGCAAAATGTGGATGACGTTTTTGCTGTAATTCCTGATAGAGTTATTGATGTGTTACTAACGGATCTTAATGAGATGCATCCCAGAATAAAGTTTACATTTAAGAGAAAGGTGGATGGGACACTTCGTTTTCTTGATGGGTTATTAATGCTAGGTCAGAATGATCGTCTGTCACAAAAAGTCTATAGAAAAGCTACCTGCTAACTGGCTTATACGATTATCTCGCAAATCTGTCCTCGCGGTTCTGTGATTCACAATACATGCGAAATGAGTTTATATCTTTTATTCACAACTATTACAAATGTTGCAACATGTCAGACGAGACGAGACGTTGGAGAACTTGGAGAGGAACAGATACGGTTGCAGACAAAGTCAGCGCACAAGGAGCTCAGGGACGTTTCGACATCACCACACAGTAGAGAGGGCACCATCATTCTTGCCTCATATTACAGGAGTGACAAACGGAATTGGACGCCTATTACGCCGAAGGTGTAGCATTAAGACCATTTTGCGTCCTCATACCAATATGAGTACTTCTTACGCTCTCCAAATGACGGAAATTCACTTGGCAGTTCGGGTGTTTATGAGATTACGCCGTGACCCATTACGTCGTGCCTTACCGAAGTCGTACGGACTTCGGTAAGGCACGACGTAATGGGTCTACAAGACTCGGAGCACATTCGGAGTGTCAAGGACAGGGAGCTCGGCTGTGGTGGACGCTTACGATACAGGCACATTGCATTTCCTAAACGCTTTGATAAAGCGAGGATGCTGGTACGGTAAAGATGCTATCTGCCACGGAAGATATACAGAGCGATTAAGAGTAATTTTAATCGGAATGGGGGCTGGACTGAGCCAACGGCATAGAAGCCGGTAATCTCCGAGCTAATAATGATGGTTTTGTGCACAGTCACTTCGTGTGCTTATCATCTGTTACGTAGTGTTCGGTGACATAAACCCGCAATCGGACATGACATCAGTGCCGGCGCAAAACCACCCTCAACCCGTTTATTTCAACGGGCTCAGCGAGCCGCTTGGTGCTCATCTGTTTATTATCCACTTTTTATATTTACCGAATATACATGAGTTTAGCCGTTTTATTATAATTTTGTGCATTTAGTTAGTACACAAAAACAGTCTATCATTGAGCATTAGGAACGTAGTTTTGAAATTATAATTATAGACATGGCAGATTAATGACTTCTCTCACAGTGCAAAGACATAATAAAAAATCAGTTAACAAAAATGCGTTCAGCTTCAATTACATCATAATTATGAGATCGATATCAAGCGTTTTTCAACATAGTTATATTCTTAAAGAACAGTCGTGTCGCTTTCATGATTAGATACTGCAGCTGTTGGCGGTTTCATTCGTTTCGGTTCAAATCTTCGAACTACAGACGATGATTTCACTGATGAATGATGACTAAATACTCATAAATGACTAATAATGATTTATCCGTGCGGTGACGGAGTAAGAATACAATAATCACCGCCCCTCTCTTCCCGTGGGTGTCGTAGGAGTCGACTAAGGGAAATACTGAGTATCCAGCTTCTCAGCCGGTGGTAGGGTATTTTTACTAGTACCCGCCTGGTTGGCTACCACCGTACATTCGAAGTAAACGCCCGTGAAATGACTTACCTTCGTGTTTGCCGTGTTTCGGGGTCAGCCGGTGTATTTAAATACCAGCATCTAGCGGGCCAGCAAGGCGGTGGCAACTAACAGGTTATTGATTGTCTCCTGTTCGTTGCCGCCGCGATTTGGGCTCTACTTTTCACTTACGATCAGGTGGAGTGGAGCTACTTTGTTGTGCCAACGTTATTTTTATTGGGTCGGCAACGCGCATGTGACACCCTGAGGTTGCAGGCGCCCATAGGCTACGGTGACTGCTTTCCATCAGGCGGGCCGTATGCTTGTTT
>JALPQI010006107.1:0-69870 GCA_025490895.1 Thaumatotibia leucotreta
CTCTTTGATAACATAGTCGTCTACTCACACATGTCTAGCGTGTTGTGTCTAGCGTTGAAATTTTCCGGATTAAATCCCGATTCTTTCCAAATAGCTCGTTTTTTCCGGATTTTATCGAAAAAATCAATGAAAGTATAATTTTCAACTCTAAACCAATGCGAATTAGATCTAATTTTCACTTTTACCAAGATAACGCGATGTCATCGAAGAAAAGTCAATTGAAATAGATGGCAGGAGTGACAGTTACAGTGATATTGATTATTTCTGTAAAAACCCGAAAAAACCGGAAAAAAAACAAAATGGTCATATTATATTCCCGAAAAATACCATTTCATTTTTTCCGACATTTTCAACGCTAGTTGTGTTCCGTAATGATTCCGGTCAACATCCTCAAGTTATTTCCAACTCCATAACTTTTTAATTCCTTTGATAAAATAGTCCTCTACTCACACATGTCTAGCGCGCGCACTCTCCCAGCACAAGCTGCCCCCGCACCGGCACGGGAACGCGCGGCCGCCGGCGTGGCAGCCCGCGTGGAGCCGCAGCGCGGCCGCCGACACGCAGCGGCGCCCGCACGAGCCGCACCGAGGGCCCGAGGGGTGCATGCGGAGCTTGTGAACGGAGAGGGACACTACCTCTATGATAAACAAACCCCGGATGACGGGAGCAAAAATGCGTTTGTCACTAGTGCTTAGTTAAATATCGACTATTCTATCGACATCCATATGAACGATTTTTTAATTTGAGATTTATAGATTATGCTAATTATGTTTCCCTAGTAGTTCCATTTCTTTTCCAGATATCAAAAATATTTAAGATTTTAAATATGAATTCACCAATTTTTTTAGTCAACACATTATGATATTTTTTGTGAATAATTTCGCCTTGAGGATGTAAAAGTAGTCTTAACAAGTGCAATTTGAAATTCTGAACGACATTCAAGCTGCTTTTTTGGCTTTAATTTCGGTTTTGTAACTGTCCTATGGTACTAGGTATTATTGACATATTATTGTTTATCAATTTTAAATCGCAATGCCTCTGATTACGTACGGTTGCCTAAATTACTGTTGATCAATACATTTGTAATTCATAAAATGTTGGTATGGATGTCGATAGAAAAGTCGATATTTAACTAAGCACTAGTGACAAACGCATTTTTGCTCCCGTCATCCGGGGTTTGATGATAAAATAGTCGTCTACTCACACATGTCTAGCGCGCGCACTCTCCCAGCACAAGCTGCCCCCGCACCGGCACGGGAACGCGCGGCCGCCGGCGTGGCAGCCCGCGTGGAGCCGCAGCGCGGCCGCCGACACGCAGCGGCGCCCGCACGAGCCGCACCGAGGGCCCGAGGGGTGCATGCGGAGCTTGTGAACGGAGAGGGACACTACCTCTGATAAAATAGTCCTCTACTCACACATGTCTAGCGCGCGCACTCTCCCAGCACAAGCTGCCCCCGCACCGGCACGGGAACGCGCGGCCGCCGGCGTGGCAGCCCGCGTGGAGCCGCAGCGCGGCCGCCGACACGCAGCGGCGCCCGCACGAGCCGCACCGAGGGCCCGAGGGGTGCATGCGGAGCTTGTGAACGGAGAGGGACACTACCTCTGATAAAATAGTCCTCTACTCACACATGTCTAGCGCGCGCACTCTCCCAGCACAAGCTGCCCCCGCACCGTCACGGGAACGCGCGGCCGCCGGCGTGGCAGCCCGCGTGGAGCCGCAGCGCGGCCGCCGCCACGCAGCGGCGCCCGCACGAGCCGCACCGAGGGCCCGAGGGGTGCATGCGGAGCTTGTGAACGGAGAGGGACACTACCTCTGGAATTAAATATTGGCTCCCTTATTCATAAACATCTGCTAACTTAGCAAGCCTCTATGTAGTCTAAGTATTGTTTGTAAGGTCTGACCGAGATCTCGGTCCGACCTTACAAACAATTCCATTTCTGGCCGAGAGCCGAGAGGGATATCTCGGCTAAATATCCCTCTCGGCTCTATTTTTAGCCGAGAATGCCGAGACCGAGATCTCGGTCGGACATTAATAAAAAATACCGAAAATTCAAATACCGGTTTGTGGGGTCCGAAAAAACTCTCAAAGATCTCGGTCGGACCTTAATTGTTTGTCCCTCTCGGTCTTATCAATATGCCTATAAAACTGAAAGAGACAATCAACTAATCGTAAATTTGGTTGACAATATCAGTTACCTTTGTTACAAATGTCACATTTGGACTTCTTGCCCAAATGTGTAGTCCTGTAATGCTTTTTCCGGCCCCCAACAGAGAGGAAGAGCTTTGGGCATGCCTCACACTTGAACATATGCTCGCTTTTCTGTAATGAACCTACAAAATATTGATTACGCTATGCAGTTATGCATACACTACCACACTCATTAACATAACATCTTTAAAAAAAAGTAAAAAATAACATCTAAATGTAAAGAAACTTTTTAAAAATGCCACCACAGAAATAAGGTGAACAGTTGTGAGACCTAAATATGGAACTTCAAATATGTATTGTTGATTTCTAAGAATGAACATTTAACAGTTTAAAATCAAACCTTATATTTATGATTATGACGTGTAATCTATTGGAAAAATGGTGAGTTTTACTTTACCCTTGTATTAATAAGGGTTAATCTTGTGTAAAAGTTTGTTCTTCTTGTAAAAGTTGGTATATCGTCCGGATAGTGTAATATCGCGTAACTAACACAAGCAGATAAAGATTAGATTCCATAGAAGTATATTTGAAATAAGAATCTTATTGACATGTGTTAGATGTATAGTGCTTTTCTCAAACATACAAAGAAATACAAATAAAATAATGACAATGTTGTTGAAATTAAAAAAAAGTTACTTTGCAGGCCTAGGTCTGAAAAGTGTTATGAAATTCCATTTCCATCCCACTGCGCCCTAAGAATGATACTTCCAAGTCTATTTTAAGGGACGTAAAGACAATATTTCATTGCATGTTTGAGACATATTTATTTTACATTATTAGTTGGTACAAAGTGGTTTGTTAAGGTTTTCAATCTTATCATCTTTAAGCATAACAAACAAAAATATGTGTTAGAATTCTACATAAATGATAAATAAATCAGGGCTTGGAAATTCAGATTTGCTTTTCAAATCTATTTGATGACTGGCAAGCAAGCATAATTACCGCTCAACATCAAAGGTGCCAAGATCATATGAATTTCAATACACAGATAATACACTTAACTTACCATCGTTAATATCTCCAATATTTTCATATTTAACTTTCTGTACAACACTCAGTGGCTCTTCATCAGACTCCAATGTATCCTCTTCCTTAAAAAATATTTCTGGTTCTTCTAACACATCATCCTTCACATCGGTTTCCGAATCTACTAATTGGTCTTCATCTTTCACATCTACTTCTACTTTAATCTCTGTACTGCAATAATCTATATGCGATCCAAACTTATTAAATTCCTTAAAGTTTTCGTCTTTAACACCGTTTTCGTCTTCGTATACAATTAGTTTTTGATCCACGGACTCTTCGAGTGGGTCCAGAGATTTCAAATATGTATCATTTTTCAAGCATAGTGACTTAAACTTATAAATAGACACAATTTTTCTGTAGCAGGTGTTACATAGTCTCGTCGTTATTTTGGAGTCTTCTGCGACCTGCCATTGCAATAAAAGAATGTAGTTTTTAAAATTAAGAGATATAAAGGCTGTAACACAAATTTTTACCTGTATACTTAAACAAAACACCATGATGTCGAAGTATTTTAAGTCGTTATCTTTTATACCCTTTTCTAGGTCTGATATTGCCTTTTTAGCTGGAGTTTTGAGACATGTTCTGCAAATATTCATCATAGTTGGTGGTCGTATAAAGTCTTTAAAATAATAAAAGTTTAAAAACTGGATAACATTCAACTATTTAGCAAACAATAATCATCAAGTGACATCAAACAACTTTGACACATGTTTGACACTGACAACTCTGACAAGTGACAGCTTGCGCAGCGTTTCGTTATTGCATTTGTTGAAACCGTACATGAACCATATCCCGGATTAATAAAAGGCGAGGCGATTTTTTCAAATAGTTTAGCTATTTTATGTCGAATTTGATTTGAATTATCTTTACTAGAATCTGTAAAGTTAGAATAACACTAACATAACATTCTCATTAAGTAAATTATTTTATATGACTATTCGGTGCATGGCGTGAGGAATCGGTTAACTCGAGATATTTTTGTAAAGTAGAAGTTAAGTAAAAGGAATATAATCTAAGAAAATTTTAAGTTTTAAATTTCTTCTAGCTTTTATATTTTGAGATGAATAGCTAAGCTACTAAAAGGTACTGACTTAGTCGAACAAGTCGCAAAGCGCATAAAAGTAAAATAAAACCAGTTTCATTCACAGACGATACATATATTTAGGCGTATATATGAAAATACATATACGAAAAGCATAATTTGTGTTTTAGTGAAATATTTCTTCCTCCCAAGTCGAATCTCAAAATATTTATTTATAAAAGTAGTAAATTCAAAGGTCTGTGCCGATGTCCTTATTCAGTTCGTCACATCTGGATTATTGCAGCGAGATGGACGGTTTGCCTGGAATCATACAGAAATTATCATCAATTATAATTTGCACATTTACACAGTAGGTATACACACCCACAGTATATGTATGTAGATGGATTTTCGAGAACTACGACTGTATTTGTAGTAGCGTTACTAAAATTGCATTTTTCGTGCAGATGGTGCCTTTTTTAGGCTCTAGTGCGAGAAGTGTCATTTTACGTCAGGTCCAAAACTTCGGAGGGCCATCTGCACTAAAAAAACGTCGTACGAGACACGTCCAAAAACGAAATTCCTAACTCGTGTCGATTTAAAACACTCCCTATCGGTCGTGTTTTAAAACATCGCCAGTCGTTTCGTATTTCATGTTTTTCGCACTTGTATCGTACTGTACTATTTTAAGGTGGATCTTAAATATGTTTATGCAATTAGGTTTAATATTGAAATAGAAATAGAAAATAATTTATTCATGACACACATTAAAGGACGAAGTAAATAAGACAGTATACCTACAAAAGAAAAAGAAAAGGTGCCACGAAATGGTCTCATCTCAGCATGTTGCTGGCGTGAGCCAGCGCTGATCTTCCGATGAGACCATTGGGACTATTGGTCAAATGAAGGCAGTACAAAGTACAAGAGTCTCAACTCACAAGACAAGTACCTGAGTCCATGTTCAACACTATATGACCCTCATCCAGCAGTGTTCTGGTGTGCAGTCAGTTCATGTCGGCGGCGGTAGTCGGAGCGGCCGAAGCGCTTGTCGCAATACTGGCATGGGTACCGTTTCTCCTTTGTGTGTTTGATCATGTGGGACTTTAGGTAGCTGGAAGAAAATACAACATACTTTTTAGTACAGATGGTGCCTTTTTTAGGCTCTAGTGCGAGAAGTGGGTCATTTTACGTCAGGTTCAAAACTTCGGAGGGTCGTCTGTACTAAAAAAACGTCGTACGAGACACGTGCAAAAACGAAATTCGTAACTCGTGTCGATTTAAAACACTCCCTATCGGTCGTGTTTTAAAGCATCGCCACTCGTTTCGAATTTCATGTTTTGCGCACTTGTGTCGTAATGTACTACTTTCATCACAGTTGCTGTCTAAGCCCGCCATTGCTTGCTTGCGTAGTGGGAGTAATAGAAAAGGGAAATTCCCTAGGGAGTAATAGAAATGTTAGTACGTAATTTAATAATATTTTGTCTTAAAACTATTTTTTTTTGCTCGCAAGTGTGATGAAAAACATTGTATGCATCACGGTCGGTAAGCGGAATACTAACTCGACTTCTAGCACTCGCGTTAGTAATTCCGTACTTACCTCCCTTGATGCGCAATGTACTATTATCAACGCACATATCAATACATTAGTGCTCTTAAAATGCATTCGGAAACCGTAGGCCATGACCAGCATTAACAACCAATAGGAATCAATAGAACTGTAATATCTTTACCTCCTTAAAACAGTTAGGTTATGAGTTTAAATCTGGACAACTTTCAATATTCAACTAGGTCTCTATTCTAGTATCCATCGATATGAAATCAATTAACGACACGAAACGGCAATTCCTATAGTGCCACAGATGTCATATACAGGGTGTAATCGATAAGTGTTTACAGGCCATAATTCCGTAAATATGAGAGATATCAGAAAACTTTTAACTGATATCGAAAGTACGTTACCCAACGAGTAAAATTACATTAATAACTTTTTCTAAATAGATGAAGAAATATTAAAAATACTAACTTAAAATGCTCCCATACATTTAGTATTGAAGGATTTCGTGGTTTGATTGAACAAAGAAAACTGTGGTTTCACGGGAAATAAAGGTTTATTCTTCATATAAACGACAGAGAGAGTTCTTCCAACGGTTATTACACAGCGTTGACAGATGACAAGTAAAAGGGCGCCAGGAGCGGCATAAAAAAAAAAAAACTATTTGGGTTGCGTTCTAAAACATCTTAACACCCACCTCTAGAACGCAAGCCCATACTTGCTACACAATATGACACCTTATTGGTGGTTACACCTTTAGTCAAGATATCGGCTAACATTTCTTCACCCTTACAATAGCAAAATTTTATATCTCCATTACATACATGGTCTTTAAGAAAGTGATAACGGATATCAATGTGTCTAGATCTAGGCAAATAACAATCATTTAAAGAAAGTTTTATAGCACTTTGATTATCGCTAAAAATGATGAGGGGCTCGTTCGTGCGTTGACCAAGCTCCTCGCTAAGCTGTCTCAGCCATAGCGCCTCCTGGGTGGCTGAGGACATAGCCATGTACTCCGCTTCGGCTGTGGACAAGGCCACAGTCTGCTGCTTACGCGACGACCAGGATATGGCACCACTCTGTAACATAAAGATGTAACCTGTGCAAGATTTGCGGTCTTGAACATCTGCAGCCCAATCTGAATCACAGAACCCTGTGATCTTTGTATCACCATTCTTGGTATAGGTCAGTGTAAGATCCTTGGACCCTTGTAGGTATCTTAGCAACCTTTTCACTGCAGTTACATGCTCCGTTTTTGGCTCAGAGTTGTATCTACTCAATGCATTCACTGCAAATGATATATCTGGTCTTGTGGCTTGAGCTATGTAGAGTAGACATCCAATAACTTGCCGGTAGGGATAGTTGTCGTCTGCTTCTGCATCTTTGCTGAATTTTAAAGCAGGCTCTATAGGCGTTTTTACAGCCTTGCACTCTGACATGCCAAATCTATTGAGAACCTCTATTATGTACTTTTTCTGATCCAGCATGATGTCATCTCCTTTTCTTGAAATGTTGAGTCCTAGGCACTGGCTTGCCTTTCCAAGATCTTTCATCTCAAAATGTTGCATTAACTTTTTCTTCAACTTGTTCTTGACATCTTGTTGAGATGTAAAAATAAGTAGGTCGTCGACCCATACAGCAATGAAAGTATTCTTTTCTTCATTGAGATATACACATGGATCAGTCTTCGACTGTTGCATTCCAATTCCTTGTAGTACACTGTTTAGCTTCATATTCCATAAGCGACTGGCTTGTTTTAGGCCATATATAGATTTATGTAACCAACATACTTGAGATCCTTGTACATACAGCTCCGGCTGCACCATATAGATATCAGTATCTATTTCTCCTTGTAGAAATGCAGACACAGCATCCATTTGATCGACATCCATGCCATATTTTGCCGCTAAAGCGAACAGGTAACGTATAGTTGTGTACCTTACTACTGGTGAGTAAATCTCCTCATAGTCTATTCCTTTCTTTTGAGCAAATCCTTTTATGACAAGTCTGGCCTTAAAACGTGTAACTTTTCCAGTTTGGTCAGTTTTAGTTTTGTACACCCATTTGCATGGTAAAGCCTTCTTATTGGTTGGAAGATCAGTCAAGCTCCAAGTTTTGTTTCTCATCAAGGAACTGTATTCTTCATCCATGGCCTTTTTCCACTCAGCAGCATGTGGAGACGACATGGCTTCTTGCACTGACTGTGGGTCAGACAAATTGGTAAATAGACAGAATAAACTATTCTCACTTGTCTTTTTACGGGGCCTTAGATTCATTTTCTTGTCATTATTTTGCATTAGACTGGTATTTCTTGGGGGATAATAGGTTTCATCTAGATCCTCTGTATCAGTTTGATAATCACTATTAGAATCTTCACTACTATGATCTTGCATAGGCTCTGTAGTCATACCTGTACTGCTACTGCTGAGCTGTCCGGGGTTGTCTACTGGATTCAAGCTATCTGCAGTGTTGTTTTTCGAGCTGTCATCACTGGTCGGGCTTAGTTTCATGCCAGAAGAACTGCTGGCACAGACTGATGACTGGCTTTCTTCATTGAGATCAACTGAAACAGTGTTATCATAAAATGTATCATTTTCATGAAAAATTACATCCCGGCTCTTGATGATTTTTCGGCTCTTAGGATCTAACAGCCGGTACCCTTTTGAGGTTTCACAGTATCCCACTAAAATTAATTTTGTTGATTTCTTATCCCATTTTTGCCTCTTCTGCTTGGGTATATGAACCATGGTCTCTGTGCCAAAAATCCTGATATGTGACAGATCAGGTTTCCTGCCATACCACATTTCATAAGGTGTCCTACCTTCCAGGCTCCTAGATGGGCAGCGATTTGTGATATAGGCAGCTGTGGCGATGGCCTCGGCCCAATATCTTAGTTCCAAGTTAGCATAGTACAACATACACCTTGCCCGCTCTACCAGTGTGCGATTTGCGCGTTCTGCTAGGCCATTATGCTGTGATGTATAAGGCGTTGAAGTCTGATGGATTATTCCATTACTACTCAAATATTTTTCAAAATATTGATTGCAATATTCTTTACCTCCATCTGTGCGAATCATCTTAATCTTACGTTCAAGCTGTAGTTCTACTCTTGCTTTGAAATCTTTAAATACCTCGAGTATGTTTAGTTTATCTTTCAAAAAATACACATGAAACATACGAGTATAGTCATCAACAAAAGTGATAAAATATCTCATACCTGACACTGACAGATTTTCCATAGGCCCACACAAATCTGAGTGTATCAGCTCCAGAGGCTGTGTGGCTCTGGAACCCACCTTGTTGAATGGCAGTCTTGATTGTTTTCCTTCTGCACAGTGAGTACATCTGATATTGTCACTTTTTGTTTCAATAGTCACACCCTCAGCACAGGCAGGCAGCTTGTTGACATCTGATACATTTAGATGAGCCATCCTTAAATGCCATAAAAAGGTATTGTCAACATTACCTTTTGCTCTTGTATAATTTGCAGTCTCACAGGTATTGTTATTCACTGTATCCAGCAAGTAAAGCCTATTCTTCTCAGTTCCAGAACAAATATACTGTCCATTTATGCTATGTACATCACAGCCACCATCATAAAATGTTACTACTTGACCTCCCTTTGTTATGCTGCTTATTGATATTAAATTAGGCCCAAGTGCAGGTACATACAAAACATTGTTCACTTTGTAAGTTTTCCCTCCTCTCAACTTGAGGTTGACATACCCAACACCATGAACAGATAGTGTTCCTTTATCACCTACGGTAATTGAACTTAGCTCTGACTTCCTTAGGTCATGTATTAAATCTTTTCTTGCTGTCATGTTCATTGAAGCGCCCGAGTCCAAATACCAATTATTATTTTTGTTATCTCCCAAAGATGCAGAAAACGCTGCCACAAAACTTGAACCATCTCCATTCTTCTGCTGTTTGTGTGTAGTTTTCTTGGGGTTCTTACAAAACTTAGCATAGTGGCCATGCCTGTTGCAGCTATAACATCGAGGACCTTTAGACTTGACAGACTGTTGATCATTCTTAGTCTTCTTGAAATTTGTATATAAAGCAGCGCCCGAGTCTGTTGACTTAACTTCTTGTAATAGTTTTGTTTTAACAAGGTCTGCACTGATTGATACACCTGAACTTTCGAGCCCCATTATCATGGGCATATAGACGTCGGGTAGACCAGCTAGCATCAGAGTGCCAAGCCACTCGTCATTTACTTCAAATCCAATGTTGCGAAGTTTGTGAGCGGTTGTCATTATTTTACTAATGTAGTCTTCAACACTGTTGCTTGACTCCAGAGACGTGTTCACTAAGTCCTTGAGTAAGCCTACTTTTCTTGCCAAACCGTTGTCATCAAAGGCTTTTGCTAGATTTTCCCACACTTGTTTTGCTGTCTTACAATCTTGCACATGAATGTAGTTTTGCGGATCCAGCAGAAGGATTAATTTGGCTTTCGCTTTAATTTCCTTTTTGGCGTCTATCGGTTTGCTTGAGTCGGTAGGTTGCACGCACTCCCATAGATCTTCATGCTCCAAATATGTTTGCATGCTGAATTTCCATGTTGCAAAGTTGTCACGGCCGGTCAATTTTTCTAAATTGAACAAGTTAGTGCCCATTTTGTGGTCTGAATATCGCTGAAACTGCTGTTCTGACGTCCTATAGCGATCGGCGGTCGATCTACCCGGCGACCGTCACGGTAACCGATATTTCTTGAAATTCTTCGGATTTTCCTTCGCTCACTGAATCACAACCACGCTCTGCTACCATGAAGGATTTCGTGGTTTGATTGAACAAAGAAAACTGTGGTTTCACGGGAAATAAAGGTTTATTCTTCATATAAACGACAGAGAGAGTTCTTCCAACGGTTATTACACAGCGTTGACAGATGACAAGTAAAAGGGCGCCAGGAGCGGCATAAAAAAAAAAAAAAACTATTTGGGTTGCGTTCTAAAACATCTTAACAAGTATGATGACTTACAGCCTTAAGAAAGTCGGGTGTCGTAAGAGATAAAACTGTTAGAGATTTGTTATTTGTACGAATACATTGTAATAAAATAATAATACCTACTACCGTTTATGAAATAATTAATCTAACATTAATTCTTAAATAAAAAAATATTCGTATTAAACTATGTAGTCTTTGAATGAACGGTTACGTACTAAATGTATGGAAGGGTTTGAAGTTAATATTTGAGATATTTCTGATTTTATTTAAAAAAAGTTATTAGTGTAATTTTACTCGTTGGGTAACGTAGTTTCGATATCAGTTATTTTTTTTCTGATATCTCTCATACTTACGGAATTATGGCCTGTAAACACTTATCGATTACACCCTGTATACCATAGATCAAGCAAACGTATCTACTTAGCGTGTCAAATGAACTCAGTGAAATCCACTGAGTTGTCCGTCTTTAATCGCAGCTTGCAGCTTTCGGGCGTCAAATTTTGTAAGCTGAAGTGAACAAAAACATTAATAATGCCTCCTTAAGTAATATTAATTGCAACAACACAAAAAAATATAAATACTCAAGCCTGAGACATATTTAAAATCATAGGCAAGTAACAACTTCAGTACAAAATCTGACACGCTCGGCCGCGATACAAATGAATGAACTTGTTTCTTCTATCCAAATCTAATTCTGTGGGGACACCCCTACAGCTATGCTATTCTCTTATTCACACATTCGACGCTGCGTTCGTCAACGAGCTCGACGTTGAGACAGCCTTGTCTAAAATTCTAGCTGTTTTATTTGACATTAGGAATCGAGGTTGTGGGCGAGTTCGTCGCTGTTTTTCGTTAGAGAATACGAAGTTCGTACATTAAACGTCAAACTCTCGACTAGGGTGGTCCACGTTTGTATGGAAAAAAATAAATATATATTTTTTTAATGGGGCACCCTCTTATTTTGTAACAGCTATTACGTTGATAAAATATACCAAGTTTCGTAATTTTATCTCAACTCCAAAGCGGTGCTCAATGCCTTTGAAAAATATAATATTTTATGAATCCCAAAACAAATAAATATTTTATATTTATGATTTTTATGTCAGTAATTGCTTTAATACTGTTCAAAACGAGATTTAAAAGTCAAGTAGGTAAAAAATACATTTTATTTTTATTTTTAATAAATTATTGATTCGGTTGACTTTTTGGAGAAGATTCAAATAAGCTTAAAAAATAGAAAGAAAAATTAACTTCTACTATGTTACTTAAAAATCCTATGTTTAAACAGTCTAGAAGCAATAACTAAAATAAAAAGTTAAGAAACAGTAATTTCATTTTTTCACATTCCATACAATATAAAAAACATCAAAGGCGTTGAACACCACTTTATAGTTTAAATAAAATTATGAAACTTGGTATTATTTATCAACTTAACAGATGTAACAAAATAAGGGGGTGCCCCATGGGAAAATAAAATAAATGTTTTTTTGGACCACCCTACTCTCGACGCGACGCAGTGTAGTTCCAGCTCACGCCGCATTCGTCGCCGATCACTAGTGTCGTTTAAAGTACATTAGTGAATACCATTTTAAGGCTCGACGCTGACACAGCGCTGACAGCAAGGCGGTTTCCTTGGTGAATAACACTGCTGGCTAGAAAAAAAGTTACAGAACAATACTCACGTGTTAGTTTTGAAGCTCATGTCGCAATACGTGCAGTGATACTTTCTAACGTCACTGTGCACGATGCGGTGTTTGCGCAGCGTCGTTTTCGTCGCGAACGACATGCCGCACTCGCTGCATTGGAATGGCCGCTCTGTTGTGTGAGATCTGTGGGATAAGTAGTTGTTGAATTGCATGATCTAATACGGCCTGAGTAATCGTCTCGTTTGTGAGAATTTTCCTAAAGGGGGGCGTTTTCCAATAAAATCGATCTATTATTATATGCGGCCGTGTGGTGTACGGCAGTAAGAATACATTTGTCACCACCCCAACTCCTCCTGCGGGTGTCGTAAAAGTCGACTAAGGGATTGAAGTGTCACTGACCATTATTTGATAAAAGATTGATGATGGGCAGCAGCGTCATCATAGTGGACACATTACTGCGATCGCCAACCCGCTTGCCCAGCGTGGAGATTATGGGCATTTACCTCCTAATGCGTCTATACACATAGTTAATAGGAGAGGCCTACGTCCAGCAGTGGACTATCATAGGCTGATGATGATTATTATATGAATTAGATCAAGATCATCATCATCATCATCAGCCTATGATAGTCCACGTACACAGGACGTAGGCCTCTCCTATTAACTATGTGTATAGACGCATTAGGAGGTAAATGCCCATAATCGCCAAATCAAATCAAATCAAATACATTTATTTGCAAAAATACAGTGATGTAGGATGTTACAATTCATGTCATGTGTAGCATGTATTTTGCTTGCAAGCAAGCGTGCAAATATTTTGTCAATTCTAAATAATTAGTCCGGAGTAGTGATGTGCCGTCGGGTAATTTCACACTTTCCGTAATTCTCATTGGAGAACTTTACCGTAAATTACCGAGAATTACGGTAACTTTCTCCCATAGTATTTTTTTTCTATGCAATTTGCATATGAATATTTTGTCTGCATCGTATTTTATATTAATTTATGTGGTACATTTAAGTATCATAATGCTATTTTACTAATGACAGGGTTTTATAGGTGATTTTGACGTTCAAGCAGGTAAAATAGGTACTCGTATAATATAAACCCCTTACTTGACCCGTAAGCGGTAAGCGGCTTTACCAAAGGTTTTCTTATCGGTAGCTGAGTATTCAATTACCTAGGATTTAAAATAGGCAATTGTGATTATGAGCCTGTGATACCCTTTTCTAAGAATTATCTGGGAATAGGGTGTAAATTTTATTCAATTATAATGCTGAATTCAGTCAGTTCATATTGAAGCGACGTGCTGTCAACACAACTGTTAGTGATATTTTAACAATGAGGCCAAGAGTAAAGTGCTAGAGTATTTTAGGCAAAGCACTGAAGATGATCCTGTTTCTGTTCAGGATCAGAAGCCGAAGAAATGCCGCAAATTAAGAATTAAAATTCCCATACAAATTTATGAAAATAAAATAAAATCGTTTCTATTCCTATCCAATAATCCTATCCTAATACCAATAATTTTAAAGAGACAACTTACTGCAAAAAAAATTAAAGAAAACTGTTTTCCTACATTTACTATGGGAAAAAAGTGAAATTTAATTTTGATTGATATTACTGTTTATTCATGTTGCTAATAATGTTTTCATACAGTTTTGACTTGATGACTTCCAGCCTCCCGAACAAGCTGGATTCCGAAAAGGCTATAGTACCATAGACCACATACATACGCTGCGGCAAATTATACAGAAGACCGAGGAGTATAACTTGCCATTATGCTTAGCGTTTGTGGACTATGAGAAAGCTTTCGATTCGGTAGAAATATGGGCAGTGCTTGAGTCTCTTCAGCGATGCCACATTGACTATTGGTACATCGAAGTGTTGAAGTGTTTGAATAGCAACGCCACAATGTTGGTCCGAGTACAGGAGCAGACTACGAAGACAATTCCGTTGCAAAGAGGCGTAAGGCAGGGCAATGTTATATCTCCGAAACTGTTTACTGCCGCCATGTAAGATGCCTTTAAGCTCCTGGAATGGCAAGGACTTGGCATCAATGTGAACGGCGAAAACATCACTCACATTCGAAGTTGTTGACTCTTACATCTACCTAGGACAAGTAGTCCAATTAGGTAGGCCCAACTTCCAGAAAGAGGTCAACCGCCGAATCCAACTCGGTTGGGCAGCGTTCAGAAAACTACGCGATGTCTTTTCGTCCGACATACCTCAGTGCCTTAAGATGAAAGTCTACAATCAATGTGTGTTACCAGTTATGACTTACGGCACCGAAACGTGGTCCTTCACCATCGGTCTCATCTCTTAAACTCAAAGTCGCTATGGAGAGGGCTATGCTCGGAGTTTCTCTGCATGATCGAATCAAAAATGAGGAGATCTGTAGGCGAACTAAAGTTACTGACTGACATAGCCCTCCGAATTAGCAAGCTGAAGTGGCAATGGGCAGGCCACATTGCACGCAGAGCGAAAAGTGCTCGAGTGGAGACCACGGCTAGGCAAACGCAGCGTAGGACGTCCACCCACAAGATGGACAGACGACTTTACCGTATGCAGGTCGCATCTAACCGGTACATGTGGAGGTCCAGAGGGGAGGCTTATGTTCAGCAGTGGACGTCTTATGGCCAAGATGACGATGATGATACAGTTTTATTGTCATTTAGCATGGGAGGAAAAAATTGCGTGACAGACATTATAATTAAAGTTTCCCTTATTTTCCATAGTAAATGTATAAAAACCATTTAATTATAAGGTTTTTTTATTGTCCTTGTTATTTTTTTATGTAACTAATTATTTAAGAAACTTGCAAGATATCATTTCACGGTAAGTATTCTGTTTCTTAATGATTTCGTGGAATTTAATTATTTTATTCATACGAAAACGCTGTTTTTAATTTTATTTTATGTATACATATACCGCAAGCATTATTATGAACCATTATTGCCCATTTTATCAAAATGTTTAATTTATATAACAAAAAAATACCATTTTGCGTTGTAAAAATTCTCTGGAGAAAATTCGCGGAGAACGTTCTCCGTAATTTACGCCGGTAATTTACCGTAATTTTGGTAATAAACTAGTTCCACTAGTCACATGTTTATGTAATTTTCAGGTCAGATTATTATTACTAAATTAAGTACTATTCTGGAAAAAAAATATGAAAAAAGTAATAACTTAAAACACTTTCTCCATAATTACCCGCCCGGAGAACTTTACCGAGAAAGTTACCCGATAGTTCTCTTTGTTCTCGTAATTTACGGTAACGGCACATCACTAGTCCGGAGATCCGTGATCGCCACGGCTAGAGGCGGACGTGCCGGCCACTATTTAAAATTATAATAGACAAAATAATGTTCATTGATTTAGTACGAAACTAGACGATAAAATTACGTTCTTAAAGTTTGTTGTTCAATGCTATTGAATGATAGTGCCGTGTGCAAAATAAAGTGCAACAAAGTTGCAGGCCTTATCAGCTAGCCAGAGAGCGGTGAGGGGACATTCTTCACCTCCCCTGCGGTGAGAGATAGCAGCTTATTTTTCGTCTCGCTTTGGCATCGCTGCTCACGGACTTTGACGAGGAGTTCCGAGCGCCCTTGTATGGAAGCGTTTGAAAGTAATAAATAATACCTACTTACGAACTACACTACGACCACGGCACCGCCGGCACCAGGCGAAGAAAGGACTCTCCGTTCTGTTATCTGCATCATCGCGTGCGCAGATTTTTTAGAGACGGGGTAATTTCGATTGCGCTTGATTCTGCTGTCCGTCGTTAGCCCGATGTAGTTGGATGAAGATTTTATGACATTTATTTTTATTAATGCGTGTCCATAATTGTTTTAATAGGTTTATTATTAATATTTATTTCATTTTATTGACAATTTGAAAAGACCATACCCATGGTATGTTTAGGTACTATGATAACATATACGTCCCAACTAGCAAAACAGTCATATAACATCGAGCTTACTCAGCTAATAAGTCGTATAAAAGTCATATAAACGCGAATTACACAGTACCTATCGTATAAAGCCAGCTTATACAGCAATATATCGTATAAAAGTCATATAAACGCAAATTACACAGTACCTGTCGTATAAAGCCAACTTATACAGCAATAGCATAATAGTCATATAAGATGTCATATACACGTTTATACGACTTTCTTATATGACTTAAGAGTCATATAAGAAGTTGCTGAAAAAGACACATTTATAAAACGCTTATATGACTTTTTTGCCGAGTAGCAAAAACTTATATGGCTGACTTATGACTTGTGAGAAAAAGTCGAGTAAACGTAACGCAGTTGCTATTATATGACTATTGTGAATGAAGTCATATAACAGCTAATTATATATCTTGTTTTATAAAAGTGTTTTATTCAGCATCTCGACATCTTTTATGACTAAAGAATCATATAAGATTAATGCTGAGTAACCTGCTTTTACATGACGCTTACTTGACTATTTGTCGAATAATTACATCTTATACGACCTATGCTCGAGTAAATGGAAAAATAATTGCTATTATAGAACTTTTTGGTTCCAGCTGTTACTTTTATATGATTAACGTATCTGCCTGTAGGTGTCATGGCGCTTAAACCACTAAACTTGCTATATAAGAACTAATACGAAGCAGTTATACGATATGTTAATCGTATACATGTCATATAGTAGTTTCCTTCGTAATAATTAAAAATATTTATTTAATTTATATTGTAATAACTAATAATTAAAGTGGCGCGTTCATTATTTACTACTAAATATAGTATACTTTATCAGTAAAGTGGCATTCGCAATACATTTTCACCATTAGGTAGAACTTATAATGCCAATTGTAACATGGTCATATATTACTTAGATAGCTCTGTCAAAACATACTCAACGGCATTAAGTGATTTAATTTTGTTTACACCAGCTAGCACTAACAAAATTATATGCACGAGCAAGTTGTCAATCCGTCTTCTGTTTAGTTTCGCTGGACACTTTTATTCCACAAATTTGGCATATAAGTAGCAATTAAATGATCAATAAATAACTAACTCAACGGTTATATGGCTCTTATATGATTAAGAGTCATATAAAAGCTATATAAGTCGCTATTATACAGCTAGTTAGCTATAAAGTGGTCACGGCGATGATTATTATATGACTAATAAGTGGTGGCAGTTTCAGTTAAATGGCTTTTATATGGCTAAAAAGCTGAGTAATATGGGCCCAAATCGCGTTATATAAACGTAATTATTACGTTTTTATGACCAATTTCATAAGCTAAAAGCCTGAATATGTTACGTTTCCGCGACGATTATATGACGAAATTTTGCTAGTTGGGGTGAACATAATTGATGTAAGAATTTTAATGAAACGCAAGCTTTAATTTACATTTTATACCTATTATCTTTTATAATTTTAGATTTTTGTTTATTGAAATGTCTTTAATGTGTATTTTTTAAATTATTGTTTTATTTGTATAATTTTTTTGGTGATCTCCCTTTTATTTTGAGGAAAATAAGTCGTGGAGCGCACTTATTTATTGCTTGCAAGTTTTGCAACTGTGATCTAGTCTGGTGTTTTTTTTTGTTTGTGTTCAACAGTAATTGTAAGTTGTTGAAATTTGATTAATTTTATGAATTTTTAATTTATGATGTGTAATTATTTTGATGATCATCATTTGTATTATTAATGTTTCAATACTTTTCATTAGCCTGACTTTAATAGACATTTTTTTTTTTTTTTTGAAAAACGGACATTTTAGCTACTAAATATTTGTAGAGGAATTTTTGCGATTGTTCATTGTACCTTGGCACAATTTTAATGGTCTGTACATAGATTTCAGTCAGGTACTATTGTTATCATGATGAGTTCCCCTTCCCATTCGTTGACGTGCCCCCACTGCCCAGAGTCGTCTCGCAAGTTCACGTCGCACGGCCTAAAAATTCACATCGGGCGTGTACATAAGGAAGTGGCCCGTGTATGTCGGCGGCTAGCAGCTACCCAGGTTTTGCCCCGTACCGACGGGCTCAGCGAGGTTAACCGGACGCCATGTACATCAACACCACCATCACCAGAAGTTGCGCTTGAGAGTCTCGGTGCGCTCAAGAAATCGGTGCGGGTGCTTAAACATATACCCAAAGGGGCGACGAACCTTGCAGCGGAAAAATTAAGGAACATAATTAATAAGTGCATAGATACCAACGATGTCGCTGATTGGTATGTTTTACTTACCTTTGCATATTCGGCCTTAAAAGCACCAGAGACTCAGGCCGAGGGTAACCTGACCTCTAAAGTAAAGGCTAACATAGTCGCCACCGAGGGTTTTTGTTTGGTTGAGTGCGTTGGTGGCGACGAGACCTGTACCAGGACCCCCTCGGTGGTTAAGGCAATTGAGTCCAAAGTATACGAGGGCGATATAAGAGGTGCTGTTCGCGTGCTGATGTCGGATGACTCGATAGCACCTCCGGGCCCGGAGACGCTTGCTTCCTTGCGGACGAAGCACCCGCCGCCGTCTCGTACGTTAACTTTCCCTCCGGAACCGGATCGGACCGTTCAAACTTTGACGGTGGACTTAGACGACGTGGCCCGAGCACTAAGATCGTTTAATAGTGGGTCAGCCGCAGGCCTAGATGGAATTCGCCCAGCTCACCTAAAGGAGCTGACCTCGAGTTCTGCTGGTGACAATGGGCAGCGGCTGCTCGAGTCATTAGTAAAATTAAGTAATTTTTTGCTTAGTGGACGTCTGAACCCCATAATTTGTCCATATCTGTACGGAGCTTCTTTGTGTGCCCTGACAAAAAAGAGGGGGGCATACGGCCAATAGCGGTGGGTAGTACGATTCGCCGCTTAGTGGCTAAGTTGGGGTGTTACAGCGTTAAGGAGCGTTTGGCAGGGTATCTCCAGCCACATCAGTTGGGTTTCGGCACGCAAAGAGGATGTGAGGCCGCAATTCATGCCACTCGTGCTTTTGTCTCGGAGTCTGGGAATGCAGACTGCCTCGTTATGAAGTTGGACCTTAGGAACGCGTTCAATACCGTGGAGAGGGATGTTTTGTTGGGCGAAGTGGAGAAACATGTACCTTCACTGTATCCTTTTTTACGACAGATCTATCTTTCTCCTTCCAATCTTGTGTATGATGACACTTTAATTCTTTCGCAGGTGGGTGCGCAGCAGGGAGATCCTCTAGGACCGCTTGTCTTCAGTCTTGCTATCCATGAAGCGGTGTCGTCTCTAAAGTCTCCCCTTAACATTTGGTACTTAGATGACGGCACCTTAGGGGGAAAGCCGGAGGTTCTAAAGCAGGACTTGGCTCTTCTTATCCCCCGTCTGAAGGATATGGGACTGGAGGTAAATGCGGGGAAGTGTGAGGTTTTCTGTTGTGGACCTAGCTGCCCTTCCTCTCTTTCTTCTTTTAGATCTTTGCTTCCTGGTCTTAAGGAGCTGTCGCATGAAACCTTTTTCCTTTTGGGTTCGCCAATATTTCAGGACGCTATCTCCAGTGCGATACAGACTAGGAAGCGTCTCCTTTTGCTCGCCCAGGAACGCCTTAAAAACATTAGTGCCCATGTAGCTCTGACCCTTCTACGTATGTGCTTCGCGGTGCCTAAAATCACTTATTTATTGCGAACTACACCTACGTGGTTGTGTCCGAGTGACATAATCGATTTGGATCTAGCGTTGAGGGATACGGCAGAGGCAATTTTAAATGTGTCTTTGTCGGATAGTCAGTGGGTCCAAGCGTCTCTGCCCATACGGTATGGTGGGCTCGGTCTGCGGCGTGCGGAGGACGTTGGTGTGCCCGCCTTTTTGGCGTCAGCGAATGGAGTGAGTGGCCTGGTTTCTAAGATCTTGAGTTGCCAAGGAGATCGGGTTATCATTCCGTTTGCAGAGGATGCGCGGTCAAGGTGGGTGGCTCGTTACCCGTCTGCGTCGCTGCCCGAGGCGCCGTGGGTGCAGCGAGCGTGGGATGATTTTGGGGCCAAGGACGCTCTTACAAGACTTATGGATGCAGTTGAGGGGGTGGATTTGGCGAGGCTAAAGGCGGTGTCGAGGGTTGAAGCAGGGGCGTGGTTACATGCGTTGCCTGCTCCACATTTTGGAACATTTCTCGACAACAACTCCTTGCGGGTGGCAGTTGCTCTCCGCCTGGGCTGCAATGTTTGTGAACCACATATATGCATCTGCGGCTCCAGGGTGGGGGCCAATGGCCATCACGCGTTAAGTTGTTGTCGTTGTTCGGGTAGATTTCCACGCCACCACGCCCTCAATGATATCGTGAGGAGAGCCCTGATATCCGCCAACATCCCTTGCGTCCTTGAGCCCCCGGGCCTGTGCCGCACCGATGGCAAAAGACCGGACGGTTTAACATTAGTACCGTGGCAGAGGGGGAGGTGCCTATTATGGGACGCCACGTGCGTTAGTACATTTGCCGCCTCACATCTAAGCCGGACGGTGCGATCGGCTGGTGCCGCTGCAGATTTTGCCGCCCAAAAAAAACGTGACAAGTATGGGACGTTAGAGGGCAGTTATTTTTTTGTACCCCTTGCGTTCGAGACGACTGGGTGTTGGGGGGCAGATTCTATTGATTTTATAAGGGAAGTGGGACGACGTATTAGGGAGAGAGGGTCTGACGCTCGCGCGGGTTCGTACCTGGTGCAAAGATTGTCCGTCGCCATTCAGCGTGGCAACGCGGCTAGTGTGATGGGCACCTTTGCACCGGGGACGACTCGCGGGGGTCTTTTTGACTAGTTTTAAGTAATTTGTATGTACATAGATTGACTTGTTTATTCAATAATTAGTAATATAATAAAAAATAATAATCCATAGTCAGTTACTAGAAAGTCTATATAAATACAAAATCGTCGTTGAGATTGCCAATTCCGTTATGTGCACGATTTCAGGAACTGAAAAACCAATCCAAATGACATATGTTTACAGTCTTTTTTTGTCAAATTTCAAATTTACACATATCGGAATTGGCAATCTCAACGACGAAATGTTACAATTTAATGTCAGGAATTATTCTTAAAATCTAAATACTGCTTAGTGCTGTAAAAACACTTGTCGAGAAGCCAGTTTGAAAGGGTGCGACCGAACTCATTATCATTATGTAACTTAAGATGCTCTGGTCATCATCATCATCATCATCATCATCAGCCTATGATAGTCCACTGCTGGACGTAGGCCTCTCCTATTAAGTATGCGTATAGACGCTTTAGGAGGTAAATGCCCATAATCGCCACGCTGGGCAAGCGGATTGGCGATCGCAGTAATGTGTCTACTATGATGACGCTGCTGCCCATCATCAATCTTGTAGAATGGTCAGTGACACTTCAATCCCTTAGTCGACTCTTACGACACCCGCAGGAGGAGTTGGGGTGGTGACAATGTATTCTTACTGCCGTCACCACACGGCAAAAAACTAGAAGATGCGGCAAGAAGTAGCACTTGGTAAATCGTTGATATACAATAGGAATAGCAACGGCCCAAGTACACTTCCTTGTGGAACGCCAGTATTATTTAGTTTAAGATGTGATTTGTATGTATCTTTACAGATAACACTACCCTTTATTGTGATTTTTTTTATTTCTGTATACTGCATCCTATCTTCCAAGTAACTTTTAGCCCATTTTAGTGCATTTCCTCTTATCCCATACACTTCCAGCTTTTGTAATAATTTTGCATGGTTGACAAGGTCGAAGGCCTTAGTCATATCCAAGAAGACAGCCAATATAGGAATTTTACTGTTAATGCTCTCTGTAATATATCTAATAAGGTCAAAACAAGCCAGCTCCGTTGACTTCCCCTTCCGAAAACCATACTGTTCGGGACATAGTACGTCATATTTTGTTAAAAATGCATTTACTCTAGTAACATAGGCTTTTTCTAGAATTCTGGAAATGATGGGAACCAGTGTGATTGGCCTATAATTACTTGGATCAACTTTGTCCCCCTTTTTAAACAAAGGTTTAACAATCGATATTTTTAATTTTTCTGGGAATGTGCCTTCAAGAAATGACAAGTTAATTATGTGTGTAAGTGGAACACAAATATATGCCGCACACAGCTTAAGAACTCTAGTTATGATATCATCGTAACCACGAGCCTTACTATTTTTTAACGACATAATTATTTTGTATATTTCATCTTCATCAACTGGTTGTAAAAATATTGTATGTCGATTTTTAGTTGCCAATGCATTTTTACCGTTTCTTGGAGAAGGTTTAGAGTTTTCTGATCTAGTTGAATTAATAAAACCGGCCAAGTGCGAGTCGGACTCGCGCGCGAAGGGTTCCGTATCATTATCAATTTATTATTAAAAAATACAGTTAAATCAACCTACCTCAAAAACTATAGGAGATAATTTAATCAAACCAAAAATCGTTGATAGAATTTATTAATGTGCATAACATATATTTTTTTTAGAATTTTATATCGCGTAGTTAAAAAAATAGAGGGGGGGGGACACATTTTTCAGACTTTGAGAGCTGATATCTCGAAAACGATTTGCTTAAATAAAAATGAGATTTATAAACCTTCATATCATTTTCAAAGACCTTTCTATTAATACCCCACACGCTTATATACAACTAAATTTTTTTTTCTATCCCTCAGTTACATGTATGGAGGGCCCCCACCCCAATGGTTTTTTTTACAATTTAGTATCATAATCCTGTAGCGGTTCATACAACACATATTCTTACCAAATTTCGTTACTGTAGCATTTATAGTTTCCGAGTAAATCGGCTGTGACAGACGGACAGACGGACATGACGAATCTATAAGGGTTCCGTTTTTGCCATTTTGGCTACGGAACCCTAAAAATGGTCATTTAGAATATTACATATGTCAATTGGATTTGTATGTGATTTGTTATTAATATGAATACATTGAATATCATCCTCATTTAAAGTATTTGAAATAGTAGAGGAAATCACCTTCCATATTGCCTTACATTTATGTTTGTTCCTTTGTATATACTCAGTATTTTGATTTTTTTTAGCGACATGGATACATTTCTTTAAAATGGAACTATATTTTTTAATTGGGCAAGCGGATTGGCGATCGCAGCAATGTGTCCACTATGATGACGCTACTGCCCATCATCAATATTTTGTCAAATAATGGTCAGTGACCCTTCAGTCCCTTAGTTGACTCACGGCATACGGATAAAGATATGGATAAAGATTACGGATCAAGATAATTAAAAAATATGTCTTAAAAAAACACGTTTGACGTTCTCAGTCACGTTTTTTGTACAAACTTATTACGAGCGTCACGTAAGGCCAGGGGCCCGTTTCTCGAAAGCTTGTAACTTGTAATACAAGTGGAAGTCTCTTTTTAACACTATTAATTAGGTAAGGACTTCCGCTTGTATTACAAGTTCCAAGCTTTCGAGAAATAGGCCCCAGCCGTACACCTGTAAGTTCTTACGTAAGTTATAGGGACGGGGCTATAGCTATACTAAGGAATGAGATAGTGATATTCTTCTTTCATTCCTTAGTATAGCTCCGTCCCTATAACTCGTAAGTCCTTATTGCATTAGCGATTCTGTCGTCTGTAAGTACTGCTGATGACATCTATGGTATAACTCTTTATTGTCGTACATGGCCGTCAAAGGAAAAGTTGGCGATGATGTTATAGCGGTAGACTTTTTAGACGCATGTAAAATTTAAGATAAACATAAGATACTACATATAGGCTTACCCTAGATGTTCTTGAAGCATGTTTTTGTCAAAAAATCCTTTTGAACAAATTTCACATTGATGATTTTTTTCTTTTACATGGACTTGCCGTCTGAAACAATATTATTTTATTATAAGCTTAGACAAATATCAAACAATAATCATTCATTTGATTTTGTATACACCGTGGGCTTCTATAAACCCGAAAGATTTGAACAACGCATTTTTGATGTAAAAACAAACAAAAAATATTATATGATTTTTTCGAAAAAAAAAATTGTTTTTTTTTTTAATTTCTTTTAATTTTTTAAATGTATTTTAACATAAAAAGTAAATGTTATTCATAAAACTAGCACTTAAAATGAGCATTAACGTTTTTTTAAAACCTAATTTTTTAAAGGTTCTCACTTTTTGACATCTATTAGTGAGTTTAGTACGATTATTCTCCAAAATGGCACCAACGCCATTAGAAAGACCTTTTGTACTGAGTAACAATTATAAAAATGTTTTTTTTATTGGTAATAATTCTGAAACAAGGCGATATCCAGAGTTTATACGACATTATAGTTTCTAAATGTGGTCAGGAATACACTGTTAAAATCGGTCGGGTTAAAACTGCCCACGGTGTATAGTAAAAAACAAAAATATCTGTTGATGTGCGACCATGTACATCTAACGCCAACTCAAAAAAATCCCCAAAAAAATAGTGCACTTGTGCCAAGGGGGCGGGGCTAAGACCGCGGACGAAGAATAAATAAAGTTATATACACTTTATAATACAGTTATAAAGTGTCATCTCACCCGCAACATGCTGTCACCTTACTCTTGTGCTAAGACGATGACGAAAAAATAACCGAGTCTACTGTACCTTGATCAAGCAGTCTTATGAGGAAATGACCACGGAACAGCCCGGTTAGTGAGGACACGTCTATGTCAAAGCATACAACCGTTGATGTTTTATCCTAAGAAGCACGTCCACACAGAGTTGCCGCGCGCGGCAAGCCCGCGACAAAAACTCACACATCTTCAGGCGAGGCGTCCAATTTCCCTTGAGAAAGACTCACATGTGCCTCGACACGTGCCCCTTAGAGCGGAACTTCCTGCGGCACTCGTCGCACTCGAACTGCATGTCCCGCGTGTGGATGAACATGTGCATGTTGAGCGCCTGCCGCGACACGAAGCGCCGCGCGCACGTCACTCAGCTGAACGGCATCGCTGATTGGTTGTGCTAGTAAGGAGACTGTATCTCACAGATAAGATACCTAGACAGTTGTCACTGTTTTGTTAACCCTTTACCCTTTAATGGGTAACACTCGAAAAAATCGTGAGTTCAAGCCTCAACGCCATTATATAGTAAGAAAAATTCTGTACAAGAAAAAAATACAAAAAGATAGTGCTTTAGGGTGGTCGTTTTTGCGACTGGCGCCCAATAAAGGGTTAACAGGCAAGACTCAAAAAAATCCTGGATTCAAGCCTCAAGGCTATTATATAGTGCCAAAAATTGTATACATAAACCCTATAAAGGGTTCTTACTGTTAGAAAGTGTCATCTCACCCGCGACATACTGTCACCTTACTCTTGTGCTATATTATTATGTAATAACCTAGTCTACTGTACCTTGATCCATCAGTCTTATGAGGAAATTACCGCGGAACAGCCCTGTTAGTGAGGACACGTCTATGTCAAAGCATACAACCACTAATGTTTTATCCTAAGAGGCACGTCCACACTGAGTTGCCGCGCGCGGCAAGCCCGCGACAAAAACTCACATATCTTCAGGCGAGGCACGTCCAATTTCCCTTGAGAAAGACTCACATGTGCCTCGACACGTGCCCCTTGGAGCGGAACTTCCTGCGGCACTCGTCGCACTCGAACTGCATGTCCCGCGTGTGGATGAACATGTGACGAGATACCTAGACAGTACAGTCGTCACTGTTTCGTTAACCCTTTAATGGGTAAGCTTTAAAAATGCTTCATACAAGCCTAAACGCCATTATATAGTACGAGAAATTCTGTACAAGAAAAAATATTATAGGGTGGTCATTTCTGAGACCGGTGCCCTATAAAGGGTTAGTTAAAGAGTGACATGTGTCATCTCACCTGTAATATAAGACGATGACAAATAAATAACGGGGTCCACTGCACATAGACCAAGCAGCATTGCGAGGGAATTATCGAGTATAGACGAGCCTCGCTTGAAATACACCACTAACACCAGGGATCGTTCGGCACAGGCGTTCACATTTCGCGAGTAGCCGCGCGCGGCAAGCCCGCGACAAAAACTCACATATCTTCAGGCGAGGCGTCCAATTTCCCTTGAGAAAGACTTACATGTGCCTCGACACGTGCCCCTTGGAGCGGAACTTCCTGCGGCACTCGTCGCACTCGAACTGCATGTCCCGCGTGTGGATGAACATGTGACGCACGTTACGCAGCTGAACGGCATCGCTGATTGGTTGTGCTTGTAAGGCGACTGACGAGATACCTAAACAGTTGTCACTGTTTCGTTAATGGGACAATCACATTTTTTATGTCACTCGTTCCTATGTAGTTCCTATGTAAGATACTTTCTTCAATCAAACTATGCAACATTTGTCCCCTGGTTGACGAAACAGAATAACAAAAAAAAAGTGATTGACCCTCATACAGTTAGACAGTGACATATGTCATCTCAATCGCGACATACTTCCATCTTACTCTTGTGCTAAGACGATGAAGAATAAATAACCGGCCCACTGCACATAACAAGACTGGCTCGAGAAAAAAACACCAGGGACCGTATTCGGCATATGCGCCAGATTGAGCGACATGCCGCGCGCGGCAAACCCGCGACAACAACTTACATGTGCCTCGACACGTGCCCCTTAGAACGGAACTTCCTGCGGCACTCGTCGCACTCGAACTGCATGTCCCGCGTGTGGATGAACATGTGCATGTTGAGCGCCTGCCGCGACACGAAGCGCTGCGCGCACGTCACGCAGCTGAACGGCATCGCTGATTGGTTGTGCTAGTAAGGAGACTGTATTTCGCAGATAAGATACCTAGACAGTTGTCACTGTTTTGTTACCCCTTTACCCTTTAACGGGTAACACTCGAAAAAATCGTGAATTCAAGCCTCAACGCCATTATATAGTACGAAAAATTCTGTACAAGAAAAAAATACAAAAAGATAGTGCTTTAGGGTGGTCGTTTTTGCGTCCGGTGCCCTATAAAGGGTTAAAAGGCAAGACTCAAAAAAATCCTGGATTCAAGCCTCAAGCATTATATAGTGCCAAAAATTGTATACATAAAACCCTATAAAGGGTTCATACAGTTATAAAGTGTCATCTCATCCTCGACATACTGTCACCTTACTCTTGTGCTACTCTTGTAATAACCGAGTCTACTATACCTTGATCCAGCAGTCTTATGAGAAAATGATCGTGGAACAGCCCGGTTAGTGAGGACACGTCTATGTCAAAGCATACAACCACTGATGTTTTATCCTAAGAGGCACATCCACACTGAGTTGCCGCGCGCGGCAAGCCCGCGACAAAAACTCACATATCTTCAGGCGAAACGTCCAATTTCCCTTGAGAAAGACTCACATGTGCCGCGACACGTGCCCCTTAGAGCGGAACTTCCTGCGGCACTCGTCGCACTCGAACTGCATGTCCCGCGTGTGGATGAACATGTGCATGTTGAGCGCCTGCCGCGACACGAAGCGCCGCGCGCACGTCACGCAGCTGAACGGCATCGCTGATTGGTTGTGCATTTGGAGTTTGTGTGTCGATAGATATATTACCTCTGAAAGAACGACAATGACGTGAACTTTTTTTTTTAATACGAGCCTCGAAGCATATGTTCTCGTCCAGTTAGACAGTTTTTCGAGATTATCCCGTTCATTCGGGGGAAAAGGTTTAGAGATAAAACCTTCACTATTCAATAGTAGTACTAAAATAGTATCTTTGAGTATAAAATATTTGGACTTAATAAATCAGAATAAAAAAAAAACTATTTTACGAGAGGTATTTTTTTTTATTTTTTCCACAATTTTTAATTTTTTTTAATAATCAATGAATGTAAAGAACGCCATTAATATTAAAGACGACATGGTACACCTGATGCACTGCGAATTTTGCGTCAAGCTTATAAGCGCGGAATTACGGTGATGAACGAAAATATAATTTAGACACTGGTTTGTTAAAATCGATTTATTAAACAACAAAAGCGTACTTCAGATTGTTGTGTCTCTTGAAATGTAGTACATTAACCATGACTAACGTTCATACAATTTATCATTAGCATAATGTGATCATTTTTAAAATATTCAAAAATTTGTAAAAATTGTTTCGAACTAGACGAACTCCACTGCATCGGGGCTCGTAAAGCAATTTCATGGGAAAATTGTTACTTTGGTCTAGAAGAAATCAACGCTAAATTAATTTGATTGTTTTAAGCTCGTTAGGCCACAATTTTCATTAAATCCTATTTTTAACCTTGCAATGTAAGGTATAGCGATGAATTTCGTTTATTAGTAAAATTAATCAGACAAAGGAAATGCGAATTTATTACTTTTAGGGAAGGTTCACATTTCATTGAAGAGGAGTGTAGAGGCATATTGTAATATTTGTAATGTACATACATTGGGCCTTACGAGGTATAAAAGTGTTGTAAAACAGAAAAGAGATAGAGATCTTGGAAACAAGATAAAGAAAATCATTTTGACCCAATTATAATTGTAAATAATGGATGTCATATTGCGGCCGAGCGGTGCAGGCATCAGCCGCGAAAGCTGAGCACGTGAGTTCGATTCCCACCTCGGACATTGGTGATCTTGGTCGTTTTTTCTTTGGTATAATATATGACATCCAATACTTATAATTTATATAGTATTAAGTAGTGTGACTACTGGGGAAAATATAAAAGTACAAATCAAAATATTTAGTCAATAAATAATTTCATTTTAGTTTTTTCTTTTCCAGTTATAATTGCTTTATTGAAGAGAGAGAATACAGGTACAGACAGACAACTAACACACATCAAGCAACACAAGTTAAGCTTAAACATACCTTTATTACAAATATCACATTTAGACTTCAGTCCCAAATGTGCAACTTTATAATGCCTATGCCTCCCTCCTTTAGTGACGAACATCTTCGGACAAGCCTTGCACTGCAGCTTCCGACGCTCATCCTTGGGCAGGTGGCTGATGGAGTGGGCCTGCAAGTCGAAGACTGACAGACCGCATTCTTCACAGATTTGTTTTTCTTGTGGTCCAATAGCGACTTTACATGGCTTGGGAGAGTTTTTTTTACGTTTTGGTGCTGCAAGACATGGAACATGATTAGCTGGGTTCAGACTGAAGAAGCCACCTGGTGAGGTGCCTCACAGGCGCAGATTTAGGGGGGGCAATTGGGGCACTTTCCCCCCCTGATACTGGACCTCATCATCATCCTCATATCAGCCGAAAGACGTCCACTGCTGAACATTAGGCCTCCCCCAAAGATTGTCACAATGACCAGTCTCCTGTGACCTTCACCAGGTCATCAGTCCACCTTGTGGGGGGCCTACCCACGCTACGCCTTCCAGTACGTGGCCGCCACTCAAGAACCTTCCCGCCCCAACGGCCATCGGTTATCCGCGCAATGTGTGTGTTGCCAGTGATGACATACGGTACTGAAACGTGGCCGCTTACAATGGGCCTCATAAGAAGGCTCAAAGTCACCCAAAGGGCAATGGAGAGGGCTATGATACTGGACCTATGTATACCTATAGGTGCTGCTTTTTAACAATTGAAAAATTTGGATCTATGCCTGCTTGCAAGGCAGCTCTAGTCGTTGTGAACATGCAAAGCTGCCTCATAGGAGCAATTTCTTCACAAAGCTGCTGGCCCAGTGATAAGTTCCACCTTGTCCCCATTAACGGGCAAGACTCGAAAAAATTGTGGGTATGTGGGTACAAGCCTCAACGCCATTATATAGTACGAACAATTCAGTACAAAAAAAATACAAAAAGATAGTGCTATAGGATGGTCGCTTTTGAGACCGGTGCCCTATAAAGGGTTAAATATAAATTTTGCACATGGTTTGAAACCAGGTTTTTTATTTGTAAGTGCCTGTTGTATGGAGACAATTAATCTACATCTGGCAGGTTCTTAGTAGTAAATGTGTTAACTTTGTAAGGCACAATGTGCGCTTTACTTCAATGAAATTTACCCCTTTCATAAACTTTATAATTATAAAGTCACATTCGAAACAATAACGTAAGGACAATCTGCGGTTGTTTTGTCATCATAGATAGCACTTTGTACGTTGTTTGTAGGGTTGAATCTCCTATGAAAACAAAATCGCAGATTGCACCTTATACTTTGTTGTTGTTGTTGTCGATTTATTGACTTGCTTGATTGATTTTATGAACATTGAAATTCACCAGTATTCATTACACAGCAAATAAAATTTCATGAAAATAGAAGGTATGGTGAGCATTACAAAGACATTGTTGCCAGTATAAACTGAATACACATGTGTTTATACAAATAGCTATCCAAATTACAATACAATGTCTTGCCAGTACTAGCTAAAATTGTCTTCTTACCCTTTTCTTTACTCCTATTGCTAATCTTTTGATACTTGATCTTCTGTGCCACACTCAGCGGTTCCTCATCAGATATAACATCTTCTATTGCATCTTCCTCCTTCGCATTTATTTCAGTGTCTAAAGTTTCCTCATATTTAACTTGCTCCGTGTTTTCATGCTTAATATTGACCTCTACTTTAATGTCAGCATTGCATTCCAGTAAACTGGGCCCATATTCATCAATTTCTAAAGGATTTTCGTGCTTAACTCCATTTTCATCCACATAAATAGTTAATTTCTCATCTACTAGTTGCACGGATTTTAAATAAGCATCATTTTTCAGAGAAAGTGTCTTAAATTTGTAAAATGATATAATTTTTCTATAGCAGTTGTTACATAAATTCGTAGTTATTTTGGAGTCCTCCGAAACCTGTAATCATAAATTATGATCTAACAAATTCCGGTGGCTATTACAACAGCTCAGATACGATAATTTACCTTTATATCTAAACAAAACACCATAATGTCGATACATTTTATGTTGTCATCTTTTATGCCATTTTCTAAGTCTGAAATGTTCTTATCGGCAGGAATTTTAAGGCAGGTTCTGCAAGTATTCATTGTGCAGGTTCGTTGGACATCAATAAGTAAAGAAAAACAATAATAAAAGGATTAACTGTATCGAACAGCATGCAAAACATGTATTGACTATTGACATCAGCAATAAATTTCGACATTGTTGACATTTGATTTGACAGTTCTGTGTGCGTGCGTACCGCGAACTTCGACACCCGCAAATTTTGTGCATCTGTCTCTGTTACTCTAACCACAACATGCTTGAAGTGACAGAGACAATTTTATGATTTTCGTCGTTTGTGATAGACCTAGATAGATAGGTGATTGCGTTTCGTTCTTTCTTAGATAATTATTTCACATGTTTAGTACATTAATAAATAAATAATAAATACGATTACACGGGCCTACTACCGTATAATCTTCAAATTCGATTCGAAATTTCGTGCATCTAACCCTGTCTCTCCAATGCCATCAGAGCGACGGAGACAGATGTAGCGGCCCTACCGTGAAAAACGATATTCGTAAATTTCGAGGATTTGTCTCTCTCACTCTAAAGACGCCTTCGTTGGAGTGACAGAGAAAAATCCTCGAAATTTACGAACTTCGATTTTCGAGGTAGTACGCTGAACATTTGCTTCTGACAGTTTTGACTTGATCACTTGACACTTTTTGAGTTTTTCAGTGAAACGTCACGGCAACTTTTGTTTACGAATTAATTTAGACTTGTAAAAACATTGACGGAGAGATAACACGTTATCTACACAAGATACCCCGGACTTTTTAACGTTCTGCTGATACACAAATAATACTCTCTTTCGCTCTTGTTTTACTCTTGTGAAATATCATTTTTATCATCTTGTTTATCTTTAGTATTTCTGTTGCTCAGTTTTAATTAGCATAATGTTAGTAGGGAGACTGAATAATTTACGGCGGCTAACCAAAGTAGGTTGGCGTGGGCTAGCCATGGCTCCAGAAGGCCCAGTAGTGTTCCAGAAACTTTCAGGGGAAGACAAGGGAATTGCGGTATACGGTCTGAATGCCGGCGCGACGCGGAACGCGCTTAGCCACGATATGGTAGACGCCATGCGCGAGGTGAACCAGCTGCTGAGAGAGGATACAAAGATATCTGTTGTTATATTGCATAGTTTGGTGCCTGGGATATTCTGCGCTGGTAAGTTTTTAAACAGGATCATACACAGGTTAGCTGAATATTATTTATTTAATGAATGTAGGTAAATAGTTATATAAGTTTTTTTTTAATTTATTTATTTTCAAAACTACAATTTATGTACATAGATAAAATCTAACTAATCTACTTAACCTAACCTATATCTAAGATTGGCCCTTGTGGCATTGTACCGAGGATGCTGGCGGCATTTCCTCGCTGTATCGCAATACTGATGCGTTGTGCGAGGAAGTCGCCAGCTCTTCGGTCTTTAGTTACATCAACCAGACGTTTCGCGATCTCAGCAAATAATTTGCGTGCGCTGGGGCCCCAAGAACCTAAAGTTATATAAGTGGATAAAACAAATAAAAATAATCATGATATGAATTCAATGTCAGAATAAAAGTGAAAATAATAATTTATAAGTTGGAAGAGTCAGCAGAATTTGTTGAAGAAAAGATCTTAGTCTTACTGGGAGATTTACTGCTTTACTGGGACCTATTGCATAATAATTTTATCCTCTAGCTGCCCAGAAGTTTATTAAAACCCAACCTCAACAAAATAAATTTTATTCTGTTTACTATAAATTCAAAATTAATTGGCAAATTTTATTGTCTGAGTGGCAGATTAACATTACAAGCAGAAGAAAGAAACTTCTACTTCTAATATTAGTATGTATGTATAACTTTATTGCACATAAAAAAGTATACAGAGAGTAAAAAAAAACAAAAGTAAATTTAAGAATATGTACAAAGGCGAACTTATCCCTAACAGGGATCTCTTCCAGCTAACCCTTGATAGTACATAAAAGGATATACAAAAAGAAACAAAAATAAAGTGATAGGCAAACTAATACTAACCCCTTAATTTAAATGATTAGTTGTAATTTATCATGCAATAGACCTCTGATTTGACTGGCTAGCTGTTTCAATAGATACCATATTGTAGTATAGTAATAGTCATCATCTAATTACCAATTTCAGGTGCAAACTTGAAAGAAAGGTTCAAGATGTCAGATGAAGAAGTTGCCAAATTTGTCCGAAGATTAAGAGAAACTTTCATTGAAATTGAGGACCTTCCGATGCCAACAATAGCAGCTATAGAAGGAGTGGCAGTTGGGGGAGGCTTAGAGCTAGCCCTGGCTTGTGACATCCGGGTGGCTGCGGACACGGCAAAGCTAGGCCTGGTGGAGACGGAACGAGGATTGATCCCCGGAGCTGGAGGCACTCAGAGGCTGCCTCGTGTGATTCACCCTAATATTGCTAAGGAGCTGATTTATACTTCTAGAATAATTAGTGGCAGTGAAGCCAAGACTTTGGGTAAGGCTACTATTACACAAAAGTTCTTGAAATAAATGGTCAACAGTTAATTGATTCATGCACTTGGTCCATATATTATAACTAGGGTCAGGAGTTAACACATTCAGTGCCACCAATGCACATATTGTGTGTTAATCTTCATATAAAAAATGTGTTAACAATTTTGCTGTTTGTACAGTTGACGTCAAAGATGTAATTACGATGTAGGTGCCAAAATATATTTACACGACCTTAATGTCAAAGGAATAAAGTAAAATATATTTTTGGCACATTTTTTTTCTTGCTTTACTCCTTGCTTGTTTCCAAATTGCTTGCAAATTTTGGCATCTAAACCATAATGATATCGTTGACGTTGATAGTACAAGAATAAAAAAAACATTTCACCTAAATTGGAATGAATTTACTATATGTTATACCTAAGTCATTGAAATGTAGGTATATATGCCTATTGTAGGTAATGTAGAGAAGGATCTAATAAAACTTTCCTTTTTTGTTACGAATATGGGCAATATGTATAGGAATCTGGTAACAAAAAAGGAATGTTTCATGCAAAAATTTTGGGACATTTTGGGAAATGTAGTGGATCTTTGACTACCTTTGACATGATCCAAATGTACAAGCTTTTTAAGAATTGCACTACTTCTGAATATAAATAAAAAACACCAAACAAATATTTCCACAAATTATTACAGCAAAGAAATAACAATTCCCTTAACCTTTTCAGGAATCGTAAACCACGTGATGCCACAGAACAGCAACAAGAACGCAGCATACGAGAAATCCATCGAGCTAGCCCGTGAAATACTACCCAACGCCCCGATAGCGCTCCGCTGCGCCAAACAAGCCATCAACGAAGGCGTTCAGGGCAGCATCAAGGAGGGCTACGAGGTGGAACAGAAGTTCTATGAGAAGAACATTCCGATGAAGGACCGGATTGAGGGTATGGTGTCATTTATTGAGAAGAGAAAACCGGTGTACAAGGGACACTAATTTGACATATCGTTGTTGAGATTGCCAATTCCGTTATGTGCACAATTTCAGCTATGCTATTCTCTTATTCACGCGTTCCTTAGCGAATCCTAGCTGTTTGATCTGGCATTAGGAATCGAGGCTGTGAGCGAGGTTGTGGGCGAGTTCGTAGCTGTTTTTCGTTAGAGAATACGAAGTTCGTACATTAAACGTCAAATTCTCGACGCCATGTAGTTCCAGCTCACGCCGCATTCGTCGCCGAGCACTAGTGTCGTTTAAAGTACATTAGTGAATACCGTTTTTAGTACCGCGACAGCAAGGCGGTTTCCTTAGTGAATAACACTGCAGGAACTGAAAAATCAATTCAAATGATGTCATTAGAGGTCTATTGCATGATAAATTACAACTAATCATTTAAATTAAGGGGTTAGTATTAGTTTGCCTATCACTTTATTTTTGTTTCTTAAACATATGTATGTTTACAGTCTTTTTTTGTCAAATTATTAATTTACATATGTGGGTATTGGCAATCTCACCAACGATATTTTAATGTTTTTTTCATTTTTCTGACTGAGTGCAACGGATATTGAAATTATGAAAAGCCGAATGGAAAGAATTATGCACTATGAGAGCATGGAATGGCTACCAAAATTACATGTTGATTCTTCTTATATTGGTTGCCTAGTATCCATTACAGATGCCTTATTTTATTGAGTTTATTGTTAGCCTAGGCTGACTTGTGAAAGATTGGTACATTTTTGTATATTGGTTAAGTGTGTGAGGGTAGTTGGGATTATTTATATACTTGACTTTTCTGGTTTTAACCATAATTGTTAGCCTGAAATCGTAAATTTCAGGGTTTTGTCTCTGTCACTCTAAAGAAGGCGTCTTTAGCTTTAGAGTGACAAGGAAAAATCCCGAAATTTACAAATTTCGTAGTTTGCGGGAGAGCCGCTGTCCTTTTCTATTATGTATATGGGGAAAAGGATAGTGGTAATTTTATCTGACGGATATAATAATAAGATTGAAATCGTAGAAAATATACAAATGAAATAATTATGATTTCACTTGATCATAATAATATCGCGTTAAGAATAAATGTTGTCGAATGTTATTTGACTGTTAATTGTTATGTATGTGCAATATTATACAAATTTAAATTTTATTCCATGTATTTTGTAGATGGTTTACACTGTTATAGCTTTTAAGAAAAGAGTACATATAAATAAATATTTTGCATTTTACATTGTATACTGGTTTTCATTTAATTTTAGGTCTATTCTCCTAAGTTAGATCTATTCTCGAGTGGCGGCCACGTAATCTTATTTTTATGCCACTAGCATTAATCAAGTTCTCACTCCTATGCCAGTAGCATAGTAATACTAACGTTTATGACACAAGTGCTGTGTCGCCGGCATAGGAGTACCTACAGTCTTTTCGGTCACACATGAGTGTCACTGGCATAGGATTTCAATCAGATAATTTCGATCGGCATAGTATAAGCACTTAGTGCGAGGGGCCGCACATAGTGTGCCACTAAGAGGGATAGACATAGTCACAGCCTACTAAGAAGATACTACGTATAGTGACGTATTCAACGCATTTGTCTGGCACTTAGATTTAGCATCTACCTACGTGCCACACACAAAAAATAGTGGCACAGTGATAAGGACGGACGATTATCGTTCCTTTTCACTTCCACTAGTAAAAAGTTTCATAAGACCATCCCTTTCGTTCTTGCTATTATTATTACGTTGTCAAATCCATATCCATATTCTATATCCATGACTTAGTGCAACAGTACCGGAGGCGACGTGTTTGAGCAAATGTAAATTGTAAAAAAAAAATTAGAACATTTGCATTTATTTGTCGAAAAATTTTCGAATAAAGTGAAATCAACTTTCCTGCTCTCTCAGTCACTTCAACGAAGGCGTCATCAAGAGTGTTAGAGACAAATGCTCGAAATTTATAATTTTTTAATTCCATGGCAGGCCTACTACCGCGAAAATCGATATTCGTATATTTCGAGGATTTTTCTCTGTCACTCAAACGAAGGCGTCATTAGAGTGAGAGAGACAAATCCTCGAAATATACGAATTTCGTTTTTCGCGGTAGGGCCGCAGGTATCGATTCGAAGAGGCCTCTTCACTAACGGACAAAGGTAATGTAATTATAATAAAACACAACATAACAAATACTTAACACTTTAATACAGTTACATGTGCCACCTGACAGTGGCGAATATTTAATTGTTACAATATTTATAAACTACTAATAATGGAGTCACAAAGTCTTAAGAACATCAAGAACGCTTCATCAATATAAATATTTGCACTGGTTATTAGCCGGGTCTACACTGAATCAGCCGCGTAAGGAAATTGCCGCGCGACGCATTTATAGGTGAACATAAGAAAGTCGCCTGTAGGCTTAGCACGGGATTAGAGCGACATATGTCGCCGCGAGAAAGACTATCCATCCCTCTTTTATTCATATAGTTGGTAGAAGATGGAAAATCTATCTCGCGACGACATACTGACATACCAATCATGTTCTATTTAAGCGTACTGTAGGCTTAGCACAAGATTAGTGCGAGAATATCTCGCTGCGAGATAAGACTATACATCCCTCTTTTATTCATATAGTTGGTAGAAGATGGAAAATCTATCTCGCGGCGACATATTGACATACCAATCATGTGCTAAGCGTAGTGAATGTAGTGGTGACATAGACGTATTAGTTTGTGTTCAAATTTTAAATATGTATTGTCTATTCGAATAACTCACCACTACATTCACCAGTAGGCTTAGCACAGGATCATAGCGACAATATATCGCCGCGAGATAAGACTATCCATCCCTCTTTTATTCATATAGTTGGTAGAAGATGGAAGATCTATCTCACGGCGACATACTGACATACCAATCATGTGCTAAGCATAAGGATACTGGTGAATGTAGTGGTGGCATAGATGTATAGGCATTTGTTTGTGTTCAAATTTTAAATATGTATTGTCTATTCGAATCACTACTACAATCACCAGGTGACTAAGTAAACACCTATACGACGGATTTACTTTATATCCGGCTCGCTCGCACCAATAAACGAGTAAGAGCGGGATGGATAGAAAGAAAGTCCGCGTTAATAACGCCGCGCCTCATGGTGAGCACACTGCTTTTTCAATTCCAACCCGGCTGTTCACGTAAATAAACATGTTTCCGGTTTTGTAATGTACATTCAACGTTACCAGTTACCAAGTTTTACCACGGGCGAGTGACGAATGAGGTTTTTGTCTTATATATCGTCGGCTGACAAGCAAAACTCACTATAAAAACTGTCACTACTCTTAGCAACCTCGTAAGTTAGTATCGAATTAGAACTGAGATACGAGCTTTATTTCAAGTAGGTATTTTTTAGTGTGACTTTTGCTTGTCAACCGACGATATGGGTCAATTATGTTTTTTTTGTTGTTATTTTACTACGTCACCGTCGCGTTTTATAACGTTACAATTTCTAGCCAATATGCGTTAGAGAGGCGAACAGCGAATTGTAAAATGTGACTTCATAAAAGGTGACCCAGGGGACAAAAGTGGCATAGTTTGCTAGAAGAAAGGCTGGACGCTCTATCAACACGATTAGTGGGTGACCCACCATGGACATGCCACGTATTTGTAAAAAAAAATAAAGTTTTGTTAATTTAATCCTATTAAACTGTGAACATAACGGTAACGAGTGTCATAAAAACGTGATTGACCCACGTATGTACGTCCGCAATGGGAACAGTTGTTACACCCATGGACCGGAACCGTTATTTTATCCGTACAAAAAGAACGGTTCTTTTTTCGTTCTTCGGTTTATAAATTGTAAGTTAATGGAGTAATTTAAAAATGATATTGTAAATTACATAAAATATTGACGAGTACATAGTATAAAACATTTTAAAATATTGGGCTATTCTATTTAAAATATTGAGGTTTTTGTAAAATACCGGTTCCGGTCCCTGGTTACACCTGAGTGAGTTTATCACCACTAGTAAAAAGGATGGAAAAAATATTCTTATGACCAAAACGTTATACAAGTAAATAGTTTATTTTTGTTTTAACATGGTGTTCTATTAAACTGACATAATCAAACAGTTTTTTCGATAAAAATGAAATAAAAAATGTAGTAGAAAATCAAATCAAGATAGTAACCAATGGATTAGGAATTAGGACGCAAACTATCGTTAGATGGCCAAACTATGCCCTATAATCAATTACATTATGACCAGCATTATGCAGTGAAGTACCCGAGTAACAAGTAAAATTATGCATTAAAAATAACTTTATAAAGGCGTGAAATATTCCTTGTTAAAGTTATTACCCAAGTCCACACTAGATGAGCCGCTCGGGAAGAAAAAACCGGTATCCGATCCGTGGCGTTGACCTCTTGCCTACATTATATCAATATTTGCCAAAATCAAATTAGAAATTTGTCTATTTGACGTAGACTTAAAAAATGTAATGTTATTATGTCTATTGGGTAGGGCACATGTAGGCAGGAACTGCAGGAGGTTCATAATATAGTGAGCGTCAGGATGACTGACCAAAATAGCGGATCAGTGTTAGAGTACCATCATAATTTACTACCTATTTGCTACTATTTACTACCTATGTTCACATATTTGCTACCTAAGTTTTAAAAAAGAAATAAATTTAATTAAGTGGGCAGTCATTCTGACGTCAGGATGACTGCCCACATTTAGTATTTCGTGGTTAGACCCTATATTTTGCAACTTTCTATGTACTATGATTTACTACCTATTTGCTACCTAAGCATATATTTTTTCCAGATTTTTTAGGCAAAAAATGACGATTTTATAAGCATTTCAAAAATTGAACAAAAAAATTTTTGTTAGAGTACCATCATAATTTACTACCTATTTGCTACTATTTACTACCTATGTTCACATATTTGCTACCTAAGTTTTAAAAAAGAAATAAATTTAATTAAGTGGGCAGTCATTCTGACGTCAGGATGACTGCCCACATTTATTATTTCGTGGTTAGACCCTATATTTTGCAACTTTCTATGTACTATGATTTACTACCTATTTGCTACCTAAGCATATATTTTTTCCAGATTTTTTAGGCAAAAAATGACGATTTTATAAGCATTTCAAATTCTGAACAAAAAAAAATTGTTAGAGTACCATCATAATTTACTACCTATTTGCTACTATTTACTACCTATGTTCACATATTTGCTACCTAAGTTTTAAAAAAGAAATAAATTTAATTAAGTGGGCAGTCATGACTGCAAATTTTTTTTGTTCAGAATTTGAAATGCTTATAAAATCGTCATTTTTTGCCTAAAAAATCTGGATAAAATATATGCTTAGGTAGCAAATAGGTAGTAAATCATAGTACATAGAAAGTTGCAAAATATAGGGTCTAACCCCGAAATAATAAATGTGGGCAGTCATCCTGACGTCAGAATGACTGCCCACTTAATTAAATTTATTTCTTTTTTAAAACTTAGGTAGCAAATATGTGAACATAGGTAGTAAATAGTAGCAAATGGTAGTAAATTATAATGGTACTCTTACAATTTTTTTTTTGTTTAGAATTTAAAATGCTTATAAAATCGTCATTTTTTGCCTAAAAAATCTGGAAAAAATATATGCTTAGGTAGCAAATAGGTAGTAAATCATAGTACATAGAAAGTTGCAAAATATAGGGTCTAACCACGAAATAATAAATGTGGGCAGTCATCCTGACGTCAGAATGACTGCCCACTTAATTAAATTTATTTCTTTTTTAAAACTTAGGTAGCAAATATGTGAACATAGGTAGTAAATAGTAGCAAATAGGTAGTAAATTATGATGGTACTCTAACACTGATCCGCTATTTTGGTCAGTCATCCTGACGCTCACCATAATATATAATATTCACTGTCTTGTAACATTAGGAAAATCAAAATCCAAAATAACGTGTCCATTAAGCTAACATTTATTTATTTCCATTATCATAGTATTTAGAATGAATCAAAAACTTTTATCTATGGCGGCGAACCATTTTTTCATGATACGCCAAGCGTGCCCTACGCCATAGAATATGATGACACGCCTATCGTGTCATACGCCATTCGTTAAAAACATTCATGACACGCCTGGCGTGTCATCCGCACTGAAACGGTTAATTAATCACAGATCCGAAGCGAAAAAATATGAATCTCAATAAAATTTTAAACAAACCAACCTAGCCCATATAAACAATTTAGGGGAATTCTATCATCTTAATACACGGTGTAACCTATCCACCGCCAGTCAAATCCAAAACTGTCACTCAGACAACACGTAAACAAAGCGTCGAAAGTACCGTAACTGAATTTGAGCTTTACGTACTTAACGCTTAACGTAGGTACGTGCGTATAGGTCAGACTGAACCATATTTTAGATTTGACATTTTAATGACGTGGCATCTATGTGACAGTTTTTGTATTTGACGTGGCGTCAAAAAGGTAAAAAAAATATTGCAGTCAAGTTTTTAACGACAATTTAGTACGAAATTTTTAGGAATGTAAACTTAATCCGCATTATTATATGAAAATTTCCCTTATAATTTATAAAATTGACATCGAAACAGAGTTTTTATGCATGATTGTCGTTTAAAACCTGACTGCAATCAAGGTTTTTTAGTCTCACGCTAATTGGATGTACCTAATAGTGAAAAGTGAAAATACGGTTGCCAATAATGTCAACAAGCCTGTGAGCTAAGTTGCCAATCGCTTACACTCCATAGCGTATCGTTGTTTTCTCTGTCTGTCTGTCCGCAGCATAGCTCAGTGGCCGTTAGGACTAGAAATCTGCAATTTGGTACAGGTACCTATACATATTAATCATGCCAACAAAGTGGTATAATAAAAAGTAGAAAAAAAAAAATTCAGGTACCTCCCCAACTGGTGAAATAGGGATGTTTTTTTATTTGATGTAATACTATAGTGTAGGGTATCATTGATTAGGTTGTAGTACCTTCAAAGCATTAAGTACAAATGTCGCTAGTGATTAGTTTCACAATACCATTGACTGAATGCGCTGTGATTCACGGAAGGTCGTCTGGTGTAATTGGAAGCACGCTAGACCGGCAATCCAGACGATGCGGGTTTGAATCCCACGATAACCACTCTCGGCTAATGAGACCGCAACACAGTGTTCCCAATTCGAATTTGAAGAATGTAATTGGTCAATTTTACACAGCATCGCTGCCCTCCGCGTCAGTGGAGCCGCACCCTTATTAGTGCAACAAAGAGCGGTGCTCTCTTAGCACAAGTGTCCTGTACGCTTAAAAAGAGGCACCAGGATGCTTAGCCAAGCTGACAATCGCTAGCGCTTAATCGTCAATCGTAAGCGAAAGGCAGCTAACTGTCGTTGTCGCACGAATATGAAAGAGTGTCAGAGAGGGAAAACTACGATACGCTACCAAGCGCTAGCGATTGGCAATTTGGCTAAGCACCCAGTGCAGATATTGTAACTACACTTTTCGATATTGATTTTTTTTTTAAAGTCAGTTGGTTGCCTTTCGCTCACGATTTACGATAGAGCGTTAGCGATTGGCATCTTTGCTACTTTGGCCTACTACCGCGATTTCGAAATTTGTAAATTTCGTTTTTTCTCTCTATCATTCTAACGAAGGCGTCATTAGAGTGACAGAGAGCCACGTTTGCAGGGCTAGTTGTCGGGCGGGTTGTCAAAGTAGTCGATCTTGGGTTGTTGTTCCTGTTCCTGTTGTTGTTGTTCCTGTTGTTGTTGTTGTTGTTGTTGTTGTTGTTGTTCCGCGGCCTTGCTGGCGCGCGCCGCCCACGCATTGGTGGAGGTTAGGGTCGCCCAGCCGCTCCCAGATCTGTTATAACGACGAACTATGAAATTGCCGTTTTTGTAGAGTATAGTTGGTCCCTGATTTAATTATCTAGATTGTAACTTCGTTATATATTTTTAGTAAAGATGGTGCCTTTTTTACGCGCTAGTGCGAGAAGTGGCTCATTTTATGTCAGGTCCAAAACTTTGGAGGCCCATCTGTACTAAAAACGTCGTACGAGACATGTGCAAAAAGAAAATTCGTAACTCGTGTCGATTTAAAACACTCCCTTGGATTTCATGTTTTTCGCACTTGTGTCGTTATGTACTATTTTGCAACATTTCACTATACAACAAAGGTTTTTTCACGGTTAATTAATTTTACAATGCATATGCTCAGAAAGTGCATGTGAAGTCCCCAACAAGTACCTGGCCAGAGTTGGGACTACGCAAACTAGGCACGTATGATGTCGAGTTGCGGAAAAATGGCCAGAAAAACAACAACAACATTATAAGACATCATAATCTATAAACATAAAACTTACAGGTTACCGAAGGGGCCTATTTCTCGAAAGCTCGTAACTTGTAATACAAGCGGAAGTCATTATCTTATTAATGATGTTAAAAAGAGATTTCCACTTGTATTACAAGTTACAAGCCCCTGAGAAAGGGGCCTCCGGTCTCCTGTTCGTTGCCGCCGCGATTTGGACTCCACTTTTCATTTACGATCAGGTGGAGTGGAGCCACCTTGTTGGGCCAGCATAATAGTTATTTATGTGGCTGGCGCATAATAAGAGGCATTAAACATGAGTGTGGTTTTATGAAACGAGCCGTAGGCGAGTTTTATAATAAGATCACACGAGTGTTTAATGCCTAATTATGTACAGTCACATAATTTTATCTACATTCATATCATAAGTTTAGAATGACAATTTACCGTTATTTTCATTGATATCCACTAAGTAAAATTCCTCTAAATAAAACAATTCAAATCAGTTGAAATCACTCAATTTGAGTAAGGATAAATCCTACAATAAATATTTATTGAAAAAAAAAAAACAAAAAAAAGTTAACTTCATAATGTTAAAATTAATATCCTGACGACCATACGTTAATGTTAACATTACGATACAGGCATAGACACCGTTCCTTAATATAGGTCATTACATTACCGCTTCTGTATGCTTAGCACATGATTGGCGCGACAGTATCTCGCCGCGTCCCTCTTTTTTAATATTGCTAGTAAAGGACGGCAGATCTATCTCGCGGCGACTGTCGCACTAATCATATGCTAAGCCTACTGAATACATAATAGAGAAATTATGATATGCCTGTAGATAAAAAAAAAATAAAGGTAGGGTCTCACTTGGTAGCTGCGGCGGACGCGGATGCGGAAGCGGAAGCGGAGGCGACAGCGGGCGCGCGCAGCACCGGCCCCGGCACGCGGCGCGCGCCCGTCTGCCGCGCCAGCACCTCCAGCACGCTCATCGCGGGCAGCCACGACTGCGACCATGTACACAACATTACTACACTATTGCTAACAGGCGGCGGCCTGGGCGGGCGCAGCACCGGCCCCGTCTGCCGCGCCAGCACCTCCAGCACGCTCATCGCGGGCAGCCACGACTGCGACCATGTACACAACATTACTACACTATTGCTAACAGGCGGCGGCCTGGGCGGGCGCAGCACCGGCCCCGTCTGCCGCGCCAGCACCTCCAGCACGCTCATCGCGGGCAGCCACGACTGCGACCATGTACACAACATTACTACACTATTGCTAACAGGCGGCGGCCTGGGCGGGCGCAGCACCGGCCCCGTCTGCCGCGCCAGCACCTCCAGCACGCTCATCGCGGGCAGCCACGACTGCGACCATGTACACAACATTACTACACTATTGCTAACAGGCGGCGGCCTGGGCGGGCGCAGCACCGGCCCCGTCTGCCGCGCCAGCACCTCCAGCACGCTCATCGCGGGCAGCCACGACTGCGACCATGTACACAACATTACTACACTATTGCTAACAGGCGGCGGCCTGGGCGGGCGCAGCACCGGCCCCGTCTGCCGCGCCAGCACCTCCAGCACGCTCATCGCGGGCAGCCACGACTGCGACCATGTACACAACATTACTACACTATTGCTAACAGGCGGCGGCCTGGGCGGGCGCAGCACCGGCCCCGTCTGCCGCGCCAGCACCTCCAGCACGCTCATCGCGGGCAGCCACGACTGCGACCATGTACACAACATTACTACACTATTGCTAACAGGCGGCGGCCTGGGCGGGCGCAGCACCGGCCCCGTCTGCCGCGCCAGCACCTCCAGCACGCTCATCGCGGGCAGCCACGACTGCGACCATGTACACAACATTACTACACTATTGCTAACAGGCGGCGGCCTGGGCGGGCGCAGCACCGGCCCCGTCTGCCGCGCCAGCACCTCCAGCACGCTCATCGCGGGCAGCCACGACTGCGACCATGTACACAACATTACTACACTATTGCTAACAGGCGGCGGCCTGGGCGGGCGCAGCACCGGCCCCGTCTGCCGCGCCAGCACCTCCAGCACGCTCATCGCGGGCAGCCACGACTGCGACCATGTACACAACATTACTACACTATTGCTAACAGGCGGCGGCCTGGGCGGGCGCAGCACCGGCCCCGTCTGCCGCGCCAGCACCTCCAGCACGCTCATCGCGGGCAGCCACGACTGCGACCATGTACACAACATTACTACACTATTGCTAACAGGCGGCGGCCTGGGCGGGCGCAGCACCGGCCCCGTCTGCCGCGCCAGCACCTCCAGCACGCTCATCGCGGGCAGCCACGACTGCGACCATGTACACAACATTACTACACTATTGCTAACAGGCGGCGGCCTGGGCGGGCGCAGCACCGGCCCCGTCTGCCGCGCCAGCACCTCCAGCACGCTCATCGCGGGCAGCCACGACTGCGACCATGTACACAACATTACTACACTATTGCTAACAGGCGGCGGCCTGGGCGGGCGCAGCACCGGCCCCGTCTGCCGCGCCAGCACCTCCAGCACGCTCATCGCGGGCAGCCACGACTGCGACCATGTACACAACATTACTACACTATTGCTAACAGGCGGCGGCCTGGGCGGGCGCAGCACCGGCCCCGTCTGCCGCGCCAGCACCTCCAGCACGCTCATCGCGGGCAGCCACGACTGCGACCATGTACACAACATTACTACACTATTGCTAACAGGCGGCGGCCTGGGCGGGCGCAGCACCGGCCCCGTCTGCCGCGCCAGCACCTCCAGCACGCTCATCGCGGGCAGCCACGACTGCGACCATGTACACAACATTACTACACTATTGCTAACAGATGGCGCCACATGAGAATTAGATCGCGCCATCGATGTGTCGACTTAGAAGGCCAATTTTACACTTTTAGGGTCTCCCAATATTCAAAGCAACCTATTGTGATAGGCCAGCACAATCCTACACAATCGTCATGTAAACAAGGTAGTAGAGATTAAATACAGATAAAACACCTCTCCAAGTCTCCATACGATAAGGGATTGCCTCTCACATATACATTACATTTAAGTTAATAGGTCAGAAGATATTGGAATTACAATGGTATAAACCTGGAATAATATCTACTGTTAACAAAAATGAGATTTCAAAATATGAAATGTACTTTACACATAGAAGACATAAACTTTTACGAGGTATCCTAAGTGAGCGATTCCCTTGGGAACGCGAAGCGACGCGATTTAATCACTAAAGGGCGTCGCCTCGTATCGACGCTACGCGAATACGACCAGTTTGTTTACTATTTTCGCGCGAACAAAACGCGACGCGCTAGCATGCTTGCATGCATGCAGCTAGCGCATTCGACCAATGGCATGCAAAAGTAAACAAATAAAATGAAATCTACAAAATGTCAACATACTCTACCTTCAACAATTAATACTTAGAAAATAATTATATTTAAAAAGTCCAAATATAGGGTAGGTCAAAATTACATATAAAAGATTGTTTAAATGTCAATAGAGAAAAGTAACTGCCTAATACTGATATTAATAAGCAGGCTCCGGAATTCTGGTAGCATTTTTGAGCTGTCATAGGGACTTCTCGTTTATCGACTACCGATTATACATATGTATATGATTACAAGTAATAGTTAACAATAGACGGTCTTATCGCTCATGAGCGATCTCGTTTAGATAACTTTTGAGTGGCTGAAAATGTTAAATAGAGATTTGCAACATGATATCATAAAGCTCAATAGCAATTCTCGTGGCAATTTCTTCCGAAAAATGTTTAATAGCCATAAGAAATCCACAAATATTAATAAGGATTAATAAAATATGTATTTTTAATTTCTATTTATAATTTCCAAAAAATTGGTATCCAAAGGTTATCTAAAAGAGATCGCTCATTAGCGATAAGACCGCCTGTTGTTTACTTCTATTTGTAATCATAATTATTTAACATCTATCGATATACTTATGTATAATCGGTAGTCGATAAACGAGAAGTCCCTATGACAGCTCAAAAATGCTACCAGAATTCCGGAGTCTGTTAATAAGTTCCAATTGTCAAATACTCGTATCAAATAGTATAAACAATTGTATTAACAATCTCGTCGCTTTGAACCGCCTACGTAGGACATAGCCTTACCTTCTCCCTGTCAGCAGTAGCGACGACGTTCCGGTTAGGCTCCGCATCGTACGCGACAGACTCACAGCCGAACTGCTCGCACATCTCGTGAATGAATTGCCGCTTCTGCCAGTTGCACGACGGGAACGAGTGCGCGCGGGTCTTTTGTTTGGACTGCGACAAAAAAGTTGTAGTTAGGAATGCAGCGACGAGAAGATTCCGATTTTTTCGGTCAATCTTTAAGGCTTGTTCACGAAATAAAGAAGCCATTGCTGTATAATCACCAAATTAAAAATTTAAAAAACCGACTTCAACCGGTTTCTCCAAGATTCCCGATTTGTTTCCATCATTGGTTTCCTCAAATCCTACTTTCTGAATGCAAATTCTAGTAAATGAATGAAAATTACCAAAAGCGCCATACATGTACCTATAACAATTGAAGAGATCCCTCGATTTCTCCAAGATCCCATCATCAGACCGCAACTTGGTGCCAACGGGACCATCTCGGGGTAATACACGTTCGATCACAAAAAGAAATTTTAAAATCGGTTCACTATTCTCGGAGATATCGGGTAACATACATACAACAAAAAAAAAAAAACAGTCGAATTGAGAACCTCCTCCTTTTTTGAAGTCGGTTAATAATTCTTTTTTTTGGTATGAGACTATACCTTAGTATGGGTGTTATTACAAAGAAAGGCTCTTTGCCTATGTTCTCGGACGCTGTGGTATGATATTTATATCATTTTCTCCATAATTATGGACTTTCATTTAAACTTCTGCATTTAAGTAGTGTTTCTTCTTATTTTACCATTTTGGGTCATTTAGTTTGCCAATGGGTTTTAACTAAATTACAATAGCGATACTATAATAAACTGTGAATCTCGTGTCTACAATTTTTATTAATTATTTCAAGACTAACATTTTTGAAATCGTCTCGGAAGTTCGCACTTTATTGGGCGTGAACTTTTGCATTAAGCACTATCTGAAGTTATTTTCATTTTGACGACTTTTCAGCGAATGATTTTGGATATTGGATTGTTAAACATAAAATAGAAGAATCAATTTACAGTCCCATGGCTGTTAGAACTACATGGGATTGTTGCGTAACAGTAGCAGTCTACTTTTTTACAGATTTTACGATGGCTACTTTATTTCGTGAACAAGCGAGCGGCGAGCGCGCGAACATGCTCGGTGTAGCGCGGCTGTAGTTTGGCGGACACGTCTCGCGGATCTATGTAAGTATGTCAGTTACCTTCTTGGCTCGCTGGACGAGCTCGGTGAGCTTGTCGTGCACGGAGCGCGCGAACATGCTCGGTGTAGCGCGGCTGTAGTTTGGCGGACACGTCTCGCGGATCTATGTAAGTATGTCAGTTACCTTCTTGGCTCGCTGGACGAGCTCGGTGAGCTTGTCGTGCACGGAGCGCGCGAACATGCTCGGTGTAGCGCGGCTGTAGTTTGGCGGACACGTCTCGCGGATCTATGTAAGTATGTCAGTTACCTTCTTGGCTCGCTGGACGAGCTCGGTGAGCTTGTCGTGCACGGAGCGCGCGAACATGCTCGGTGTAGCGCGGCTGTAGTTTGGCGGACACGTCTCGCGGATCTATGTAAGTATGTCAGTTACCTTCTTGGCTCGCTGGACGAGCTCGGTGAGCTTGTCGTGCACGGAGCGCGCGAACATGCTCGGTGTAGCGCGGCTGTAGTTTGGCGGACACGTCTCGCGGATCTATGTAAGTATGTCAGTTACCTTCTTGGCTCGCTGCACGAGCTCGGTGAGCTTGTCGTGCACGGAGCGCGCGAACATGCTCGGTGGAGCGCGCGAACATGCTCGGTGTAGCGCGGCTGTAGTTTGGCGGACACGTCTCGCGGATCTATGTAAGTATGTCAGTTACCTTCATGGCTCGCTGGACGAGCTCGGTGAGCTTGTCGTGCACGGAGCGCGCGAACATGCTCGGTGTAGCGCGGCTGTAGTTTGGCGGACACGTCTCGCGGATCTATGTAAGTATGTCAGTTACCTTCTTGGCTCGCTGGACGAGCTCGGTGAGCTTGTCGTGCACGGAGCGCGCGAACATGCTCGGTGTAGCGCGGCTGTAGTTTGGCGGACATGTCGCGGATCTATGTAAGTATGTCAGTTATGATGTGCCTATATTATGATGTGTTGCCTGAATAAAAAAAAAAAAAAAAAAAAAAAAAAAAAAAAAAAAAAAAAAAAAAAAAAAAAAAAAAAAAAAAAAACAAAAAAAAGTTACCTTCTTGGCTCGCTGGACGAGCTCGGTGAGCTTGTCGTGCACGGAGCGCGCGAAGGCGGGCTCGCGAGCGGCGAGCGCGCGAACATGCTCGGTGTAGCGCGGCTGTAGTTTGGCGGACACGTCTGGGTTGCGGATTTGTAGGGCGAGGGCGAGACGGCGCGTGCGGGCTTCTACGCGGCATTCGTCGTCGCATTCTAGCCTGGAGGAATAATATGTACTGTGACGTTCTGTCTCTTGTGTAGAGATTAGGAAATATAAATAATACTGTAAAGGTATTAAACCTTTACAGTCTATTCCACATGACGAAGGGGGCTGGCATGATATAGAATTCAACTTTAGAATGCTTGCCGTCGCCGTCATGTAGAAGAATCTAGATAGGGGTTCAGTTTAAAATACAGGGCGTCCCATGACTATCGGACATGAAGGAAAAGTACCTAAAATATTCTAGAGAGGATATTTTGCTGGAAGAAGACTTTAACACGCTCAGCGCGGAACAGGTCATATGTGACCTTTACAAGTATGGTTAATTACAATTTAACTTAATTGCCGCACTGAAAGTGTTAAGTTATTAAAAAAAAACTGCATTCAAAGTTTTTCAACAAAGTACTTGCTTCACCCGGAAATGTAATCTAAACTACAGTTTTTTTTTTGGAATTTTGAACCAAAGAAGTTTGGTTATTCTATTAGTTTAAATATACTATATTTCTTAAGAAAACTTGTTCTTTTTTATCCATCTTTCAAACGACATCATAAAACTAAATATTTTTCTGAAATGTTTTTGAATACAGTGTTACCAGGCGTTAACAGTACCTATTTCAGAAATAACTTACGTTTTGAGCATAGCAGCGGGGCGCTGCACTTCCGATAAGTCCACAGAGCCTCCTTCCTGCATTTTAGACGCGGCCAGGGCGCTCATAATTCTGTTAACAAAATAAAAAATATATAAGTCTCATTTAACGTTGAAAACTTCGGAAAAAACCCAATTATTGCCGCTAGCTCAATAGCTCGTTTTTTTCGGATTCATTCGGAAAAATGAATCAAAGTTTTCACTTCAATTTTTATCTCTAAACCAACTTACTCTAATTTTCACTTACAATTGGCGAATGCGATGTCATCGAAAGCAGTTGAAATCGATGCTAAGAGTGATGCTGACATTATTACTGACAGTGACAATTATTATTTCTTTAAAAACCCGAAAAATACAGAAAAAACTAAAGTTTCATCAATTCCCAAAAAAAAACATTAGATTTTTTCCAACATTGAACTGTGTAAAAACAGCCTTTGTTTTACTTTTGCTTCTTTTAATAAATACTTATTGTGATGGGCCAGGTGATAATTCACGATTCTTACGTCTTCCTGGTACCCAATATCTTTGAGGGAGAGGTTGCGAAGTCCAAGAGATCTGGCGATCGCACAGACAGGTGGTCTCGTATTCTGTACTCGTCTGGCTCGCCGAGCCTAAAAATGGTATTCACTAATGCACTTTAAACGACACTAGCGCTCGGCGACGAATGCGGCGTGAGCTGGAACTACACTGCGTCGAGAGTTACCACCGACGACGAGCTGTTCTACGTGAATACCGTTTTTCGCAGCGCTGCGCTCGACGTCGAAGCGAAGGCTGTCTCGTCGTCGAGCTCGTTGATGAACGCAGCGTCGAATGTGTGAATAAGAGAATAGCATAGCAGAGGCTCATTTCTCAAAAGCTTGTAACTTGTAATACAAGTGGAAGTCTCTTTTTGACACTATTAATTAGATAAGTACGCTTAGCACATGATTGGTTTGTCAGTATGTCGCCGCAAGACAGATGTTCCATCTTTTACTAACTATATGAATAAAAGAGGGATGGATAGTCTATCTCGCGGCGACATATTGTCGCATCAATCCTGTGCTAAGCCTAAAGGACTTCCGCTTGTATTACAAGTTACAAGCTTTCGAGAAATAGGCCACAGGTCTGGTATTCTGTACTCGCCTGGCTCGGTCGCGCGCGTTGTCGTGGCAGCGCTCGGTGAGGCCGTAGGGGCAGGTCTGGTATTCTGTACTCCACACGAGCTGTTCTACGTTCGTGAATACCGTTTTTCGCAGCGCTGCGCTGGACGAGACAGCCTTCACTTCGACGTTCATTGATGAACGCAGCGTCGAATGTGTGAATAAGAGAATAGCATAGCAAGGTGCTAAGCCAAGATGTCAATCGCTAGCGCTTAGTAGCGTAACGTAGTTTTCCCTTTCTGTCACTCTTTCATATTAGTGCCACAAAGACAGTTCGCAGCGATTAACGATGAAGCCTTAGCGATTGGCAACTTGGTTAAGCACCCAGGGGGCCGATTTTTGAATTTCTATCGCACGAATTCAAATTCCCGTTCGAATTCAAATTCGAATGACAAAATTTTTCACGACTATTTTCGAATGAAGCCAATATACCCTATTTTTGAAAGTCGCACTCGAAAAGCTAGAGATTGATTATCGATATCTTTGCGACACGTTGCACGCAGAAAGTCGATATTTACCTGTTTTTTTTAATTTAATGTAATAAAGCTAAATTATGGCACACTGACGTCGGAATTTATATTCCAGCTAATAATAATAATGAATTATAGCATATTAAACATTATTTAACGGTTTTTATTATAAAAAAAACACGTACCGCTAGTGAATCGGAACGTAAATCTACGATCAATGTTATTATAATCTATGGTGCAGACAAACAAACATCAACAGAGGCCCTACCGCGAACCACGAACGAAGTGTTGCCTATATCACACTTACGTACGAATTCACAAGTGCGAGAGAGAGCCAACACTTTGTTCGTGGTTCGCGGTAGGGTCTCAGTTGACAGACTTGACAGTGACACTTTATTGGATTATCTACGTACTTATCCAATTTCTATTAATAGAATTGAATACGAGTGGTCAACCGCAGTCGTTTTTGAACTTTCTATCACTCGAATCTCAAAAATAGCATTTCATCGTTTTTATTCATTTTCGAATGAAAGATTCGAGCGTTCGAAACTCAAAAATCGCCCCCCAGGGTTGGTATTCTGTACTCGCCTGGCTCGGTCGCGCGCGTTGTCGTGACAGCAGCGCTCGGCGGAGCGACGGCCGCAGGGGCAGGTGGCGGTGACGAGGCGGCGACACGGCGCCGTGTTGGGGCAGGGCGTGGTGGCGCCGGAGTGGCAGGGGGCCGCGCAGGGGTGCCCGCAGCTGGGGCGCGGGACGGTGCACGGTTGGGTGCATCTGGGACACAAAAGTCTAGGTGAATATTAAGCATTTTTATTTCGTCATTGTCATATCTACAAGTATCATTACAAGCGATGACCCTATGACAAATCCGAGCCACTATTGCAACTATTACACCTACTATAGCACACATTACTATTGCAATAATAGTACATTGTGCATCAAGGGAGGTAGGTACGGAATTACTAACGAGAGTGTTAGAAGCCCGACGCCGCCAGGCGGAGGGCTTTTATGACTCGAGTTAGTATTCCGCTTACCGACCGTGATGCATACAATGTTTTTCATCACACTTGCCGACAAAAAAATAAGTTTTAAGACATAATATTATTAGATGACGTACTGACATTTCTATTACTCCCTAGGGAATTTCACTTTTCTATTACTCCCGCTACGCGCGCAAGCAATGGCGCGCTTAGACAGCAAGTGTGATGAAAAAGTCTATTCAATATTTATCACACGTAATTTAAGTCGATAATTGCTCGACATGTTTCGATCGATTTAGAGGATCCTCATCATGGAGTATCCGCGAAAAAAAAGTCTATTAGGTGAATATTCAGCAATTTTATTTCGTCATTGTCATCTCTACAAGTATCATTACAAGCGATGACTCTATAACGAATCCGAGCGATTAAAACGCTTCTCGGGTAATCACCGTATTAGACGACAATCAATGACGTACATAGGATGTGACAGGCAACAATCTTACGCGTCCATCACATAGACAACGTAGTAGATGAAATCGTCGGCTAACAGCCAAAACTCACTATAAAAACTTTCACGACTTTTAGCAATTGAGATACGTGCTTTGTTTGTCACTTAGCGAGTTTGGGTTTTTAACCGACAAAATTATAAAACAACTCCCCTTACGATAAGGGATTGTCTCTCTCAATATGTACAGCACGTGTATATACTAGAGTGTACCGAATTTGACTTTTTTACGCGAGATTATTTGAAAAAAAAAAAAAAAAAATTTTATTCGGCTCCCTGAGCTGAAAATTAAAAAAATGATAATTGACATGCAATATAGATGTAAAAGAAGCTATAAAATTAAAAATGTGAAAAAATATTTCATGTAATATGGATTTTTTTTTGACGGGACACTAGTGTATACAACGAGTACGTAAGGTTAAGTGGACGAAGGGATATACGGTAAACGGGTGACCATAATAAGCCACCTACTATTACAACTATTACACCTATTGCAATAATCGTCACTTACTTCCCGGTATCGCATTCGCCGGTGTGGCACGTCTTCTGGCAGGTGTGTTTGCCGCACGGTAACGGTTTGCCGCACGGCAGGCCGCAAGAGAATTCCTCCTGTGAGCACGGGATCGTCTTGCGTTCCTGTGGAATAGTTACATTTTTAGTACAGATGGTCCCTTTTTTAGGCTCTAGTGCGAGAAGTCGGTCATTTTACGTCAGCGAGAAAATGAGTAAAAAACGTCGTACGAGACACGTGCAAAAACGAAATTCGTAACTCGTGTCGATTTATATCGGTCGTGTTTTAAAACATCGCCACTCGTTTCGAATTTCATGTTTTTCGCACTTGTGTCGTAACGTACTATTTTAATACCTTATTCATGCAAAAACTTGTTGCTAATATGTATATTTTGAAATGAATTGATTATCAGGAATTGAGTGAGAAAATAGTCTCGAAAATCGCTATTTGATGGCTCTATGTTTCCACAGTACTTATGGATAAAAATACATGAATAGCGTTGAAAATTTTCGGAAAAAAACCGTTTAATAAAATTTTCAACTCTGGGCTCATGCATAAATCATGCGAGGTTTTTTCGGCTACTTTTTGAAACTCCCCTCCCCCCTGGTGATGTTTGGTGAGTTTTTTGGCTACCCCTCTCTTGCAGTCTCACGTGAATTTTTCTCATTCAACTAAATTTAATGAGTACGTATTTAAGTTGGGATACCCCCATTTGCCAGAATTTCATTTGCCATAATTTTATTTGCCATCCTATTCAACACACATAATATTGTTTCTCATAACATCTTATGCCATACTTATTGTTTACTATATTAATAATTTGCCAGAAACTTTGTTTCCCATAAAGTCAATTTTCATAATGTCATTTGTCAGAATCATCGAAATCCGTAATTATCACATGCCACAACAGCGTTTGTCATCCAAATTAGCTACCAGAAAAGACAATTTCTATAATGTTTTATGTCAGAATCATCGGAAACCGTAAATATTACATGCCATAACATAACTTGTCATCCAAATGACCCTCCACAAAGTGAAACTGCTATTGAAAGTATAACGTCGTCCTAAATTTTTTGGCCGAGAATATTTGTCATAATGTTAAATGGCATCCTACTCGTATAGCTTATTTAATTTTGGGCATACATAGTGCTAGGTTAATGGTTTAAAAATATGTTCAATTAATAAACCAGGGCAAAACCAACTTGGATTGGTTAGGTTTCTAGGGTAGGGCGGAGTTAAAAGCGTTGACTAAAAAATACTTAAGTATTTTTAATTAATTGTTTATGCATCCTCATTCTTGTAAAACCAAAAAAGGGGGGCTCGGGGGGCGAAGCCCCCCGCATTAAAAAGAACATATTGTAGTTCCCCCCACCCTAACCTGGATAGGTTCGTCAGGTACCTTTTATCCCTTAGAGCAGAAATAGAAGCCCCGCGCAGCGGGGCTTCGTCGACCGGTTCCCAGAAGCCCGTTTTTTCAAACGCTTGTAACTTTTAATAATATAGCTAGTGAAAAAACTGATATTTACTGATGGCGTTTGAATATTCCATTAAATAATATTATTGCACTTAATAATATGGCCAACAATTAATATGGCAACAATTGCTTCTGGCATTTGAATATTCTATTAAACCGTATTATTGCACTTAATAATATGGAAAATAAATAGGATGGCATTGTATGATTATGGAAGGTAATATTCGGGTAAACAAGCAGTATGTCATACAATTTTTATGGTAAACAAATCATTCGGGCAAATGAAATTCGGGCAAGTTAGATTCGGGCATATGAATATTATGTTAAATAACTGTCGGGCAAACAATAGACAACCATTTAAGTTCGATAGTTTTCAGGTGGGGGTGGCCGCAGGGGCGGGGGTGGCGACAGGGGGACACATACCTCGTGGCGGCCGTGGCACCGCTTGGCGGTGAGCACCACGCAGGGGGGGCAGGCGCCCTGGTGGCAGGCGTGCAGGGGGGGGTGGCCGCAGGGGCGGGGGTGGCGACAGGGGGACACATACCTCGTGGCGGCCGTGGCACCGCTTGGCGGTGAGCACCACGCAGGGGGGGCAGGCGCCCTGGTGGCAGGCGTGCAGGGGGGGGTGGCCGCAGGGGCGGGGGTGGCGACAGGGGGACACATACCTCGTGGCGGCCGTGGCACCGCTTGGCGGTGAGCACCACGCAGGGGGGGCAGGCGCCCTGGTGGCAGGCGTGCAGGGGGGGGGTGGCCGCAGGGGCGGGGGTGGCGACAGGGGGGACACATACCTCGTGGCGGCCGTGGCACCGCTTGGCGGTGAGCACCACGCAGGGGGGGCAGGCGCCCTGGTGGCAGGCGTGCAGGGGGGGGTGGCCGCAGGGGCGGGGGGTGGCGACAGGGGGACACATACCTCGTGGCGGCCGTGGCACCGCTTGGCGGTGAGCACCACGCAGGGGGGGCAGGCGCCCTGGTGGCAGGCGTGCAGGGGGGGGGTGGCCGCAGGGGCGGGGGTGGCGACAGGGGGACACATACCACGTGGCGGCCGTGGCACCGCTTGGCGGTGAGCACCACGCAGGGGGGGCAGGCGCCCTGGTGGCAGGCGTGCAGGGGGGGGTGGCCGCAGGGGCGGGGGGTGGCGACAGGGGGACACATACCTCGTGGCGGCCGTGGCACCGCTTGGCGGTGAGCACCACGCAGGGGGGGCAGGCGCCCTGGTGGCAGGCGTGCAGGGGGGGGTGGCCGCAGGGGCGGGGGGTGGCGACAGGGGGACACATACCTCGTGGCGGCCGTGGCACCGCTTGGCGGTGAGCACCACGCAGGGGGGGGCAGGCGCCCTGGTGGCAGGCGTGCAGGGGGGGGTGGCCGCAGGGGCGGGGGTGGCGACAGGGGGGACACATACCTCGTGGCGGCCGTGGCACCGCTTGGCGGTGAGCACCACGCAGGGGGGGCAGGCGCCCTGGTGGCAGGCGTGCAGGGGGGGGGTGGCCGCAGGGGCGGGGGGTGGCGACAGGGGGCGCTGCAGGGGGGACGCTTGGTCCCGCAGGGGACGGGTGGTAGGAGCACCTCTGCGCCGCACTCGCAGGTTAACTCTTCGAAACCTGAGGAAAATAAGAATTAAGAATGTGTGGAAATTTTGCTGTCATTTTGGAGTGATATTTGTTATTGTGGTCTGCCGAAATCTGGGGTTTTCTCGAAAACGTATGCCACTAGTTGGCGCCACTTAGCCGTAAGGTCCCGCTAAGAAACACAATTCTAGATAATTGTGTTTAGAATGCCCCAAAGAAAAACTAACTAAAAGATTTTTTATTTTTTTATATAATTTTATTAACTCATACAAAATATTTACACAAAACTATAGGCGCTCTGAGAATTTAGACAAATTTTTGGACCTGACGCCGCAGTGCTGCCGCCCTGGTGAACATCATTTCAGAAAACCCTCATTAGCGTGATGTATTGAAGAGGGGGTGACATTTGTCAATGACGTTTCAGGGCCTTTTTTGGAAGGCCATTTCGCCATTTCGTATGGCGTGCAGTGCGTAGGTCGACTGCGATGGGTACAGGGACTCACTGGCAACACTGGCAGCATGCGGAGGGTACAGTGCAGCGGTGGGTACAGGCTAGGGTACTCACTGGCTCTAGTGCAGGCAATGACCAGTGTGGCAGGACTGAGAGCAGCGGTGGGTACAGGCCAGCATGTGGTGGGTACAGTGCAGCGGTGGGTACAGGCTAGGGTACTCACTGGCTCTAGTGCAGGCAATGACCAGTGTGGCAGGACTGAGAGCAGCGGTGGGTACAGGCCAGCATGTGGAAGGTACAGTGCAGCGGTGGGTACAGGCTAGGGTACTCACTGGCTCTAGTGCAGGCAATGTCCAGTGTGGCAGGACTGAGAGCAGCGGTGGGTACAGGCCAGCATGCGGAGGGTACAGTGCAGCGGTGGGTACAGGCTAGGGTACTCACTGGCTCTAGTGCAGGCAATGTCCAGTGTGGCAGGACTGAGAGCAGCGGTGGGTACAGCCCAGCATGTGGAGGGTACAGTGCAGCGGTGGGTACAGGCTAGGGTACTCACTGGCTCTAGTGCAGGCAATGTCCAGTGTGGCAGGACTGAGAGCAGCGGTGGGTACAGCCCAGCATGTGGAGGGTACAGTAATAATAATAATAATAATAATAAACGTTTATTTTCAGACCAATGATCCATATTATGTTAGTAAAATATATGTGCTTAGAAGTAGTGTTAAAGGAAAACAATATAAAGTAAACTAAATTAAACTAAAAATAAAAACATCATTATTTAAGGGCATGAAGCCCGATCCACCGCTTCAAGAATGGCGAATCCCACCTATCAGCAACAGCGCGCAGGAGCATGTTGCGGCTGTCACGCACCCGCTGTAGCATGGAGGCGCAGCGCGCGCGCATGATGGCGGCGAAACCCGCCGTGTCAGTCTCCGCGAACATCGCGGAGGCGCTGCAATGACGTGGCAGCCGCAACAACGCTCTGTACGCGTTGTTGTACTGTATCCGCAGGTCGTTGTATGCCTTCTGCGTATGGTTAACCCATAGGCTGCATGTATAGAACGACTGGCAGTATGCTTTGAAGAGCGTGACTTTTACTGACTCAGTACATTTTGCAAACCTACGAGCCAACATGTTGCATCGGACAGACAGCGCCCTGCGCTCCCTTTCAATGTCAAAATTATCTTTTTGATCCGCGGTGACCCAGTGACCCAAGTACTTAAATTTGTCCACTCTCCGTAATTTTACGCCTGTAAGAAAAAAATCAGGATCATCCGTATAGCGAGTGTTATCCGGTTTGAAAATCATGAGCTCGCTCTTCTGAGCATTGTATTTGAGTCCATTGTTCACCGCATAGGATTCACAGATACTGAGCAGTTTTCTCAGTGCGCCATTCGAGGGGCACAGCAGCACCATATCGTCTGCGTAACTAATATTATTTACACAGACTCCATTTATATGGCATCCCACACCCGTGCCGCAGAGCTCCTCGATAAGCGCGTTGACATACAGGTTGAAGAGCGTGGGAGACGTCAACCCCCCCTGCCTCACCCCGCACTCCAACCTATACTCATCCGAGAAAGAGCGTGCCCATCTCACACAATTGGTCTGATTGCTATACCAGTGCCTGAACAGGGATACTAATTCTCTAGGTACACTCGTCTCAGCACTTAGTTTTTTCCATAGTTTGTCGTAAGCGACAAGGTCAAAGGCTTTTGACAGATCAAGGAAAACTGCGTACACTGGGGTTTTTCTATTGGTGTAGTACTTTACAGTCTCCTTGAGGCACAGGACGGCACTTTCACAAGAAAGATTCGGTCTAAAGCCAAACTGCGCATCGTGGAGTTTAATGTGCTTATCCAGATGTTTACCAAGGAGACTGTCAAGTACTTTAGCAACAACCGTAGCGAGAGAAATCGGCCTATAATTATTAATATCACAGGAGTCACCAGTCTTATTCTTAACTATAGGAACCACAACCGTACGCATCAAATTTTGAGGTAGATATGAGTGACCCATACATAAAGTAAAAAACATTGACAGCACTCGAGGTAGATGAACCCCAGCGTGCTGCAGGTGCTCGATACTGAGGCTGTCATGGCCCGGCGACTTGCCACGCACCATTCCCTTTATGACTGCAGTCACTTCCTTACAGGAAAATTTAACATTATGCTCGCCAGTGACAGTCTCAGCATCGGGCACCCCCCGCGCCGCCGGTCCCAGTGGAGACTTAACACTAAAATGAGATCGGAAAGCATTGGCAATGCCAACAGGATCACACATCCCCGCCACGCTCACAGGCAGGCTCGGCCTTGGGTTCAATTTATTCGACGTTTTCCAAAACTGTCCAAAATTTTTATTCGAGTGGTGTTCGGCAATAATGTCCATTTTTATTTTCTGTTCATTGGTCTGGCACCACTTTAATTTCGATTTAAATAAACGCCTGGACTCGCACATATCTTTATATATAGGGCCGGAATCCGGTTTACCCTGTATAATCCAGTTCCGAAAACAAAGCCGAGCCGTCTCGTGAGCGCCGCGCACGTACTTATTCCAACCAGTGATGTATTTACGTTTACACTTTACATTATAACAACACTCGGCAGCTTTGGAAAGTGTTGCAACTATATCGTCATACATTATATCTAATATTTTTCTATGACTTACATCACAACACAGTTTACCGCTACACTCAATTAATTCCACTGGAAAATCAATTTTTCGTAATTTTTCATGACAGATGCTACGGTAATCATCAATTTGAGATATGTCACGCTCCCCCCAAACCACCCTGTTGATACAGTGATTACTAAAATTTCTACTTCTATTCAAAATATTAAAATTACATTTTATACATATAGGAAAGTGATCAGACCAGTACGTATTATATAACACTGAGCAGGAGTGAATTGAGGGTTGCGCGGCGCTAGTAACTAAGCAGTGGTCGAGCCACCGGCGGAACCCGTGTGCATCGCTCACAAATGTATAGCTATCAGTAGGCATTATTTCTAAATCTATACAAGTCCACAACTGTTCGTCACAGAAAGATAAAAGTTCGTTTGCAAATAACTCACCGGGGTGTGCGTTAAAGTCCCCTAACATAAATACTGACTCTGCATTGTGATTTTCAATTATAGCCGACATTTCACTGAGACAATCCGTAAAATCCACTAGATTTTCACTTGAATTAGTAGGCATATAAACAGAAAAAACCAAAAACCACCGATCACTGAGTTCAATTTTTATCGCGGCTAGACGTACACTACTACACTTTATTATAGTAACGTTAGAAAACGTCGACTTTCTCCACAGTAAGGCCACTCCGCCGTAAGGCCTTCCGTGCAGGACCCCCGCCGAAGTGTCGACAGCAGAAGTGCCCGTGAAGGCAAAGTCGTCGTCGATAGTTCCCAGGAACGCCAGGTCGTGGGGCAGTAACCATGTCTCCTGCAGTGCAATAATGTCGGCCGAGCGACACAAGTTTCGAACACATTCCACAGAACGAATAATATTTTTACAATTAAAACTAATTAAATTGCTATTCATTCTCTGATTTGTTTAATCGATCCAACACTTTATCACGCTTTCTAAAGTCGATAAATCGACGATAGGCTATCCCTTCTGGCCAAAATTCATGGTTCATAAATATATGAATTTTTTCTTTAGGTACAAATATTTTGTAAGAATCGTAACCCTTATCTATTTTCATGTTAATTTTAACCACTTTGACTACAGAATCAGACTTCTTCTTTATGTAAGTACAGATATCCTGCTCGGACAGGTTTTTGGCTACATTATAGATATGCAGCGGAATCACAGTTTCGGCAGCCCTAAATTTTGACTCCGGGTCCAAAGTTGCTATACCTCGTTCTCCAACAAAGCGATTACGAAGTTTTTGTTTCTGCACCAGTATCCATTCATCAGGAATAGGCTGTCGCTTCCACTCACCTTCCCGAACAACGCTAGCCATAGACTTTTGTTTCGATATCTTACTATCAATACCTATTTCCGATAACGGCTGCTCCGCATTCGTGATTGCAGGCGAGGACGGTTGAGTAGGTATAGGTACATAAGCTGCATGAGTGACTTCCCGCGGTAGGTCACCGCTCGGCCGACTCGCATGACTCACACTTAACGGTCGCGGCACCACGGCCTCACTACCCTCTAATTGTAAACATTCGCTATGTTTACTCATGGATTGTGGGGTTTTCTGAATGCTACGATACACCATATTATCCAGTGTCGACGATTTGAGTTCGTATTCTTCTTGAGTAATGCTCTCATTAGATGTAGGGGGTAGTCCCATCGGCCCACTAGCGTACTCAAAACTGTCCATCCTACAGGCACCACGCTTTGTATTTACATTGCGCCCATAATTATTCATTGTGGATACACTTTTAAGTGTCTCCACATCACACTTCAGCGCATTGAGTTGCTCTAAGGGGGCATAGTCCTCTTTAACCCTAATCAGATCGTGCTGCAGCTTCATTATATCCTTTAAAAGCCGCGTTACGTCAATATGATCGAATAAGACTGGAGGTAATTTTTCAAGATCCTTTGCAACAAACACTGGTAATAGCTCAGAATCAATGCCTCTTATCAGACGGACGATATCATCGATGTCTCGCAATTTTTTTCCATTATTTTTTCGTTTTATTTTCCGTTGGTTTGTTGACACAGAATCAAACAACAGGTTTTTCGCGGTGAGAATATCACTATCCGAAAAAGCACTCTCACATATTCTAATAATACTTGCGTCGTCCATCACAAATATCTTATTGCTAACAAAAGCAAGGAGCTCATTAATCACCACATTACAATTCGCACATGTAACCACATTAGACGCCATCATTACATATCACTCGACTTAAGTCGACCGAACGCAATCGCGCGCGCGACAAGACTGACAGTGCAGCGGTGGGTACAGGCTAGGGTACTCACTGGCTCTAGTGCAGGGCGCGCAATGTCCAGTGTGGCAGGACTGAGAGCAGCGGTGGAGCTGGCAGGCCAGCATGCGGCCGCAGGGTACAGTGCAGCGGTGGGATGTCGCCGCGCAGCATGTTGTTCGGCAACGGTGGCGGCCACAGGAAAGTTTCTACGACAATAATAAAAAAAAACAGAATTAGACCGATTTCGCCAATATCGTACCTTTTTACGACTGGTTTTTTTGGCACAACAAAGTGGCTCCACTCCACCTGATCGTAAGTGAAAAGTAGAGTCCAAATCGCGGCGGCAACGAACAGGAGACAATCAGTAACCTGTTAGTTGCCACCGCCTTGCTGGCCCGCTAGATGCTTCTTCACGCTTCGTTTAAAGGGTCCCAACTTATAGGTATGCGGAAACACATGTGCCGGTAAAAAATTCCACTTTTTAATAGTAAACTTCGAGTTATTTAATATGAATACATTTGTCCATACTAATCTCTTGCAAAGTGTTTAGATATTATGAAACGAGTCACCATCAGAGTTCATGATTTTGCAGTCTTTGTTCATATAGATCCCATGGGAAACCTACTAAATCATAAATTTAGGGGTATCTTCTTTTAAGCTTTAATATAGCCTGTGCTAGAAGATACCAATATGGGCATTTTCACTATTCGGATTTTTTCTAAAAAAACAATGAAAGTTTCCATTATAATTTTCAACTCTAAACCAATGCGAATAATTAGATCTAATTTTCACTTTCACCAGGATAACGCGATGTCATCGAAGAAAAGTCAATTGAAATAGATGGTAAGGAGTGACAGTGATATTGATTATTTCTGTGAAAACCCGAAAAAAAAACCGGAAAAAAACAAAAATTTCATATATCGTCGGCTGACAAGCAAAACTCACTATAAAAACTGTCACTACTCCAACCTCTTATGTCATTATTGAATCAGAACTGAGATACGAGCTTTATTTCAAGTAGGTATTTGTTACTTAGTGAGTTTTGCTTGTCACCCGACGATATTGTCGAAAAAAAAAACCATTTCATTTTTTCCGACATTTTCAACGCAATTTTTTATATAGGTCCCATGGGCAACCTTGCTCAGTAAGACCATACGAGTATGAACCCGTTTTTCACAGTTGGGATCACGGCGCCGTAATCATCCTGTAAAAGCGGCAGAATCCTACAATAAGCTGTGGCAGTGTTATACGGTGTCTTAACAGTAAGTTACCTTGTTGCACTTCTTCTGGCAGAGCACGTTGTCGATCATCTGTGGCAGCTTGGAGCACACCTCGCTAATCGGCATTCGTCTAATTGAATGATTGCAGAATTGTCTCTATAGCTAGCGAGTGGATCCTACCACAATGTGTTGCAGTGTAACAGTAGTTGATCGCTCCTTCAAGATTCGAATTTTTTGTTATTTTCTTTTTTATGTTACGAGGTGTGCAATAAAGAGTATTGTATCGTCGTTGCGCCTGTAAAATCCGCTATGCGATTGATTTATGACATGACATTGAATAGTAACCTAGCAACTATACACAAAGAGTATTAATTGAATTAATTAAAATCCACCACATGTCGGTTTTTGCAGGCGCAACGACGGTATTGTATGTACAGTAAGTTACCTTGTTACACTTCTTCTGGCACGGGAGGGTGGTCTTGTCCGGGCAGACTGGGCATTCGCCTGATACAGTCAGTACAGTAAGTTACCTTGTTACACTTCTTCTGGTACGGGAGGGTGGTCTTGTCCGGGCAGACTGGGCATTCGCCTGATACAGTCAGTACAGTAAGTTACCTTGTTACACTTCTTCTGGCACGGGAGGGTGGTCTTGTCCGGGCAGACTGGGCATTCGCCTGATACAGTAAGTACAGTAAGTTACCTTGTTACACTTCTTCTGGCACGGGAGGGTGGTCTTGTCCGGGCAGACTGGGCATTCGCCTGGATACAGTAAGTACAGTAAGTTACCTTGTTACACTTCTTCTGGCACGGGAGGGTGGTCTTGTCCGGGCAGACTGGGCATTCGCCTGATACAGTAAGTACAGTAAGTTACCTTGTTACACTTCTTCTGGCACGGGAGGGTGGTCTTGTCCGGGCAGACTGGGCATTCGCCTGGATACAGTAAGTACAGTAAGTTACCTTGTTACACTTCTTCTGGCACGGGAGGGTGGTCTTGTCCGGGCAGACTGGGCATTCGCCTGATACAGTAAGTACAGTAAGTTACCTTGTTACACTTCTTCTGACACGGGAGGGTGGTCTTGTCCGGGCAGACTGGGCATTCGCCTGGATACAGTCAGTACAGTAAGTTACCTTGTTACACTTCTTCTGGCACGGGAGGGTGGTCTTGTCCGGGCAGACTGGGCATTCGCCTGATACAGTCAGTACAGTAAGTTACCTTGTTACACTTCTTCTGGCAGAGCACGTTGTGGATCATCTGTGGCCGCAGCGGCACGGGAGGATGGTCTTGTCCGGGCAGACTGGGCATTCGCCTGATACAGTCAGTACAGTAAGTTACCTTGTTACACTTCTTCTGGCACGGGAGGGTGGTCTTGTCCGGGCAGACTGGGCATTCGCCTGATACAGTAAGTACAGTAAGTACAGTAAGTTACCTTGTTACACTTCTTCTGGCAGATCACGTTGTCGATCATCTGTGGCCGCTGCGGCACGGGAGGGTGGTCTTGTCCGGGCAGACTGGGCATTCGCCTGATACAGTAACAGTAAGTTACCTTGTTACACTTCTTCTGGCAGAGCACGTTGTCGATCATCTGTGGGAGGTCGGAGCACGGCACCTCGCGGGTGGAGTGGCCGCAGCGGCACGGGAGGGTGGTCTTGTCGGGGCAGACTGGGCATTCGCCTGGATACAGTAAGTACAGTAAGTTACCTTGTTACACTTCTTCTGGCAGAGCACGTTGTCGATCATCTGTGGGAGGTCGGAGCACGGCACCTCGCGGGTGGAGTGGCCGCAGCGGCACGGGAGGGTGGTCTTGTCCGGGCAGACTGGGCATTCACCTGGTTAAAAAAATAAAAAAATATTGACAAATACATTAGAATAATAAAATATGTTTATTGCCAGAAAGGGTGAATTACAATTTCAGCTTAAAAATGATATTGAGGCCCCTGGCCTCTGAGCTAGGTAAAACCTGTGTTACAGAGGTCAGATAACTCGCCTAGAATAATGGATTTTTGTATCTACTATTGTTTACAATTAATATATATATAACTTAATAAGAGTTTGAAGCCCCTGACTTCTGAGCTAAGTAAAACCTGTGTTACATAAGTCAGTGTCCTCTCCTAGACAAGTATAAAATAGAAAGCTGTTTATTCAGGAATTTTGTACATAACAAAACTGTTAACCCAGAAAATAACATTAAAGAAAAATCATTCCTGAAAAGGCTTCCACTCAGCTTTGTATCAAGGTATCTCTAGGATTTCCTGACGCTGGAATTCCATGGAAGCCCTTCCGAGCGAGCGCCACTAGCATGCTATATATCATCATCATCAGCCTATGTTAGTCCACTGCTGGACGTAGGCCTCTCCTATTAACTATGCGTATAGATAGACGCATTAGGATTGCCACGCTGGGCAAGCGGATTGGCGATCGCAGTAATGTGGTCACTATGATGACGCTGCTGCCCATCATCAATCTTGTAGAATGGTCAGTGACACTTGAAGCATGCTATACAATATGAATTAAATCTTAACTAAAACTAAAATCATGTAATAATTATAAAAAAAATATATACAAATATTAACGACTTCGTTAAATGAACACTTGACCTTACATTAGGAAACTTTTTATTTCTATATTTAAATTACTAATAGGTAAAAATATATATAGGCACATAAGAACATTTCAACATTAATTACTGACTGACAAGATTTGTAAATTTAGAATATATTTATGGTATTTATTTTTAAAAGGGAACAGATAATTATTATATTACATTCTACGAACAAATAAAACATGGAAGCCGCACGCCATATTAAATTGCCTTTCAAAACCGATCCTGAATTTTAGTTGACAAGTGTCACCCCCTCTTCAATGCATCACTGTAATGAATATCAATATCAACCTATAATAAAATAAGAAAATTGAAAATTTAAAAAACCGACTTCAACCGGTTTCTCCAAGATTCCCAATTTGTTTCCATCATTGGTTTCCTCAAATCCTACTTTCTGAATGCAAATTCTTGTAAATGAATGAAAATTACCAAAAGCGCCATACATGTACCTATAAAATTTGAAGAGATCCCTCGATTTCTCCAGGATCCCATCATCAGACCCCAACTTGATGCCAATGGGACCATCTCGGGGTAATACACGTTCGATCTCAAAAAGAATTTTTAGAATCGGTTCACTATTCTCGGAGATATCAGGTAACATACATACAACAAAAAAAAAAAAAAAAAATTCAGTCGAATTGAGAACCTCCTCCTTTTTTTGAAGTCGGTTAAAAACTAAACTAAACCGCCATTAAAACATAGTTGTGATTTCTCCACCAAAGTTTTGATTGGCTATATTCTATAAACATTTGTCAAAGTGTTAAAAAAAGCGCTATGTCCTTGCCCATCTTGGCACAATTGAACGTTGAGATCTGTCAAATGCTGAATGTAATCTGCGACCATAGTTGGTGCAGATGTGTGTGTGTGTGTGTGTGTGTGTGTGTGTGTGTGTGTGTGTGTGTGTGTGTGTGTGTGTGTGTGTGTGTGTGTGTGTGTGTGTGACGTATCTTCATGACAGTCCAGTTTGCAGAAGTGCTTGTCGCCGGCGGGGCCGCACGGGAGCGGCTTGGCGCAGATGTGTGTGTGTGTGTGTGTGTGTGTGTGTGACGTACCTTCATGACAGTCCAGTTTGCAGAAGTGCTTGTCGCCGGCGGGGCCGCACGGGAGCGGCTTGGCGCAGATGTGTGTGTGTGTGTGTGTGTGTGTGTGTGTGTGTGTGTGTGACGTACCTTCATGACAGTCCAGTTTGCAGAAGTGCTTGTCGCCGGCGGGGCCGCACGGGAGCGGCTTGGCGCAGATGTGTGTGTGTGTGTGTGTGTGTGTGTGTGTGTGTGTGACGTACCTTCATGACAGTCCAGTTTGCAGAAGTGCTTGTCGCCGGCGGGTCCGCACGGGAGCGGCTTGGCGCAGATGTGTGTGTGTGTGTGTGTGTGTGTGTGTGTGTGTGTGTGTGACGTACCTTCATGACAGTCCAGTTTGCAGAAGTGCTTGTCGCCGGCGGGGCCGCACGGGAGCGGCTTGGCGCAGATGTGTGTGTGTGTGTGTGTGTGTGTGTGTGTGTGTGTGTGTGTGTGTGACGTACCTTCATGACAGTCCAGTTTGCAGAAGTGCTTGTCGCCGGCGGGGCCGCACGGGAGCGGCTTGGCGCAGATGTGTGTGTGTGTGTGTGTGTGTGTGTGTGTGTGTGTGTGTGTGTGACGTACCTTCATGACAGTCCAGTTTGCAGAAGTGCTTGTCGCCGGCGGGGCCGCACGGGAGCGGCTTGGCGCAGATGTGTGTGTGTGTGTGTGTGTGTGTGTGTGTGTGTGTGTGTGTGTGTGACGTACCTTCATGACAGTCCAGTTTGCAGAAGTGCTTGTCGCCGGCGGGGCCGCACGGGAGCGGCTTGGCGCAGATGTGTGTGTGTGTGTGTGTGTGTGTGTGTGTGTGTGTGTGTGACGTACCTTCATGACAGTCCAGTTTGCAGAAGTGCTTGTCGCCGGCGGGGCCGCACGGGAGCGGCTTGGCGCAGATGTGTGTGTGTGTGTGTGTGTGTGTGTGTGTGTGTGTGTGTGACGTACCTTCATGACAGTCCAGTTTGCAGAAGTGCTTGTCGCCGGCGGGGCCGCACGGGAGCGGCTTGGCGCAGATGTGTGTGTGTGTGTGTGTGTGTGTGTGTGTGTGTGTGTGTGTGACGTACCTTCATGACAGTCCAGTTTGCAGAAGTGCTTGTCGCCGGCGGGGCCGCACGGGAGCGGCTTGGCACAGATGTGTGTGTGTGTGTGTGTGTGTGTGTGTGTGTGTGTGTGTGTGACGTACCTTCATGACAGTCCAGTTTGCAGAAGTGCTTGTCGCCGGCGGGGCCGCACGGGAGCGGCTTGGCGCAGATGTGTGTGTGTGTGTGTGTGTGTGTGTGTGTGTGTGTGTGTGTGTGACGTACCTTCATGACAGTCCAGTTTGCAGAAGTGCTTGTCGCCGGCGGGGCCGCACGGGAGCGGCTTGGCGCAGATGTGTGTGTGTGTGTGTGTGTGTGTGTGTGTGTGTGTGTGACGTACCTTCATGACAGTCCAGTTTTGCAGAAGTGCTTGTCGCCGGCGGGGCCGCACGGGAGCGGCTTGGCACAGATGTGTGTGTGTGTGTGTGTGTGTGTGTGTGTGTGTGTGTGTGGTGTGGACGTACCTTCATGACAGTCCAGTTTGCAGAAGTGCTTGTCGCCGGCGGGGCCGCACGGGAGCGGCTTGGCGCAGATGTGTGTGTGTGTGTGTGTGTGTGTGTGGTGTGTGTGTGTGTGTGTGTGTGTGTGTGTGTGTGTGACGTACCTTCATGACAGTCCAGTTTGCAGAAGTGCTTGTCGCCGGCGGGGCCGCACGGGAGCGGCTTGGCGCAGATGTGTGTGTGTGTGTGTGTGTGTGTGTGTGTGTGTGTGTGTGTGTGACGTACCTTCATGACAGTCCAAGTTTGCAGAAGTGCTTGTCACCAGCGGGGCCGCACGGGAGCGGCTTGGCGCAGATGTGTGTGTGTGTGTGTGTGTGTGTGTGTGTGTGTGTGTGTGTGGACGTACCTTAATGACAGTCCAGTTTGCAGAAGTGCTTGTCGCCGGCGGGGCCGCACGGGAGCGGCTTGGCGCAGATGTGTGTGTGTGTGTGTGTGTGTGTGTGTGTGTGTGTGTGTGTGTGACGTACCTTCATGACAGTCCAGTTTGCAGAAGTGCTTGTCACCCAGCGGGGCCGCACGGGAGCGGCTTGGCGCAGATGTGTGTGTGTGTGTGTGTGTGTGTGACGTACCTTCATGACAGTCTAGTTTGCAGAAGTGCTTGTCGCCGGCGGGGCCGCACGGGAGCGGCTTGGCGCAGATGTGTGTGTGTGTGTGTGTGTGTGTGTGTGTGTGTGACGTACCTTCATGACAGTCCCAGTTTGCAGAAGTGCTTGTCGCCGGCGGGGCCGCACGGGAGCGGCTTGGCGCAGATGTGTGTGTGTGTGTGTGTGTGTGTGTGTGGTGTGTGTGTGGTGTGTGACGTACCTTCATGACAGTCCAGTTTGCAGAAGTGCTTGTCCCCGGCGGGGCCGCACGGGAGCGGCTTGGCGCAGATGTTGTGTGTGTGTGTGTGTGTGTGTGTGTGTGTGTGTGACGTACCTTCATGACAGTCCAGTTTGCAGAAGTGCTTGTCGCCGGCGGGGCCGCACGGGAGCGGCTTGGCGCAGATGTGTGTGTGTGTGTGTGTGTGTGTGTGTGTGTGTGTGTGTGACGTACCTTCATGACAGTCCCAGTTTGCAGAAGTGCTTGTCGCCGGCGGGGCCGCACGGGAGCGGCTGGCGCAGAGTGTGTGTGGTGTGTGTGTGTGTGTGTGGACGTACCTTCATGACAGTCCCAGTTTGCAGAAGTGCTTGTCGCCGGCGGGGCCGCACGGGAGCGGCTTGGCGCAGA